>BMAW01024032.1:227934-261553 GCA_019974015.1 Nephila pilipes | reverse complement strand
CAAAAGAAAAAAAAAATGCAGATTTACGGTATCAAAGTGTTTTCTTAAACTAAACTATAGTAGATTATTTCTTTACAAATGCATGTTTTAAGCCCGCCGCCTTTTTAAAAACAAAATTCTACCACTTTTTTTTTGTGAACGTCATACTCTAGTGAGTTTGTCCAGCGGTTTTCTCATTTACCTAAGCAATGCTTAGCTTTTGTTATTATTTTTTCTATTATATGGTTAAATTGAATGATTGCATGTAAACGTTGCACTAACACGGCAACTCAAGGGCTACTGGCTATGTACCTCGAAACTCTGAGCATCCGTCAAGTGACGAGGAGGAGCTTCAAACTCCCTCTCCAATCTTCCACACCTTATCAATGGACTTGGAACTTCGACAGATTTAACGTGCATCAGCCCCGTTACACGGAAGGATGGGGTCTTTCGTGGCATCAGGACTCATCCCTACGATCCGACCAAAACAATGTCAGCTGCGAGTTTGCATCCATGAGTACCGCGTCCTCATATATGTTGAAAATGCCTGAGCCTATGGATGCGGCCAAAAATCGCACAAACGTAGTTGTTACAGTAATAATCGCGAGTAACTTGTCCTCGAGGACTTGCCTTCTTTAGGTAGGTACGGGTATCATGACCCCAAGGCACTCTAGTGATTTTTTCTTTTCCATGGGTTTTTACTGTCTTTGATAAACACGGGTAATGAGCCCCCTGGATACCTTGGCGATCCTTTTTTATTTTCGACCCTCTTTCTTGTCAGTCAAGTTTTATATCTTTATTTCAATTTCTTCACACGTCTGGATCACAGCTCTACACTTACCATCCTTAAACTCCCTTACTTTATTTTGCGCAGCACGGCCATATCTTGCTTTAGCGCCAGAACAAATACTATCACTCACTGGCTCATTCAAAAGTCTAGATCACAGTTACATCTTGTCTGGCCTTATCTGGGTTCTTACGCCATTAAACTCCATCATCATTCACATTCACTAGCAGTCACGGTCGCGCATTCGCGGCCGACGTTGTTTCCGTTACGTCATGGTGCCACTAAAAACGAGCCGGGTAGCAGGGATGATACGCTTTAAATCTGTCGATACTCCAAGTCCTCGGGATAGTGTGGTAAGTGCTCTCGTCAATTGATCGAGATTCAAATTTAGGAGGTCCGTCGCCAACAGCTCTCGTGTCTTTTCTAAGTGCGACGTTAAAATTATAATCAATCAAAGTTAACAAATATGTTTAGAAAGTTTCTGTAAAAAAGAAAACGTTGGAAACAGTGAAGCACATGAATTGATTGGCTGGAAACAAGTGACTGTGACATCATATGAATTAAGTCCATTTAGCGTGATTACCTAATTGTTCAAAATAAACGATTGACATTTGAATAATTTAGAAAATTTTGTTTCTAATTATTTCAGACAAATGCTTCATATAATAATGCTTCAACTTTTAAAAAAAATGTTCTCTTGTAACTTTTTAATACTGCATTCTTTTTCTTTTCTTTAAAAAAAAAAAAAAAAAAACTTGTTTTCCAGACAGTTAATGAAATATTCGTTTACGCTTCTCAGTTATTGTCTCTCCATTAAAATTTTTAAATATTGATATAAATGACCGGAAACAAGATTAACGTTCAAAATGCAAAAATGTAATATAACAATGTACTGAACATATTTATTTAAAACGAATTATATGCTTTACTTCTTTAAAGTTTTTTTTAACAATTAAGTTACGCTTCTGGCCATTAAAATTGCTTCACCAAGGAGGCGAAACACTACACACGCGAAAGAAAGGAAGATGTTACAATATGCAAGTGATTATCCTTTCAACGCATTAATGGAAAGCAGGTACCGGTGGCGACACCTACAATGTGTTTTTAAATGAAGAAATTGTACAGCAGGTGTTTCGTACACATATTGCATTTGAACTTTGTTGCCTGGTGAGAAGTTGTTGCGATGCCTCGTATAAGAAGGAGAAATGCTTACTAGTACGATTCCGACTTTGATAGAGGTCGAATTGCAGCCTAAAGAGATTGAGTTTCATCGTATCATAGTATTGCACCTAGCGTAGGTCGAGATAACATGACTGTCTGCAGAATGTGGAATCGATGGGTTCAGAATGGTCATATGGAATGTAGTGCTGTATCTCAAAGGCCCACTATCACTCACAGCCGAGAAGATAGACATATTATCCGCATGCTCTCAATGGATTCGTTCATCCACATCACGCGCCCTAAGTGAAGGAATGGGATCTTTTGCGAGACGACAAGTTCGACTACGTTTGCAGCAGCATGGACTGTCAACTTTGCGACCATGGCTTCGGCTATCCTTGACGCTACATCGCAAACAGGAGTACCTTCAGTGGTGTGATCAAGGACGACCCTGGACACAGCAATGGCATGACGTCGTCTTTTTAGATGAATCAAGGTTCTATTTACAGCATCATGATTTTCACATCCGCTTTTGGCGGCATGTGGAAAGTGCATTCGACACATTGACCTTTCACTTGGAGTGATGGTATGGGATGCCATTGGATACACCTCTCGGCAACCTCATGTTTGCATTGACGGCCCTTTGAATAGTGTCCGTTTCCTTTCTGGTGTGCTAAAGCTCGTGGCTCTATTTTTACTTCGAACCCTGCGAAACGCTTACGTTTCAGCTAGATAATGCACGACCGTATGTTACAGGTATAGTACGGACCTTCCTTCATGCAGAAAATATTCGGCTTCTACCCAGACGAACACGTTCTCAAGATCTATTACCAATAGAAAATGTCTGGTCAATGGTTGCCGAACGACTGACTCGTCACCATACTCCAGTCGCTACAGTCAACGAACTGTGGCGTTGTGTTGAAGCTGTATGGGGAACTGTACTTGTACATGCCATCCAATCTCTGTTTGACTCAATGTCCAGGCGTATAAGAACAGTTATTGCTGCCAGAGGAGGTTATTATGGGTACTGATTTCTCAGGATTTGTGCTCTTCCATATTTCTTGAAAAATTTTTCACTTATTTCTGGTATAATATTTTTGTCTCATAAAAATCATTTTGTTGTTTGTATTTCTTCCTGGTGTAGCACTTTTAATGTTCAGAAGTGTATGAAATGCACTCGGATATAAAAATAATGTAATTCTATTTAAAAATAGTCAACGAAATTATCTTACCTGTCTTTTCTTAAAGATGTAGTAGATTGAAATTCAGGAAAGCACTTCTGTTAAAGAAAAACAAATATATCCATTTTATTGCATGAATATTACACATAAATTCGACAAAAAAATTATAATTATTATTCTAAAAAGCATTCGTATGCTCCATAATTTATACAATAAAGTTAAATAAGAATGTGAAATAATGAATTCAAACATTATTGCTACAACTAATTGTTTAACCAGAAAAATCAGATTTTCCCCACGTGCTTAAGTTTTTAAGTTTTTTTCTTGAAAAAGTAAAATTATTCAAAATGAATATTAATTAACATAAAATAAGCGTACTTCCAAGTCCCAAGCTTCACCGAAACAATTGCTATCAAAAAAAAAAAAAAAAAAAAAGAAAAGAAAACAACATCTTCAAATTTTTATTGCATTTTTATTTCCCAAGCAAGACATTCTTTAGTACAAAAACGTTCCCAATGTTAACAACAAAAAGAATAAAAACAGACGATCCTGTCATATAAAAATCAATTACTAAATTAAGTATTAAAATAAGAGCAACCGATAAACTATTATAGTTGACAATAATATTCTATTAGGATGTTAAAATAAAAGCAGACGTTAAAATATTAAATTAAATATATCTTAGCAATATAGATGTACCTTAAGCAAATTAAATGTAATTATCATGATCATAATGTGTTATAATGCAAATACAATGGCTTTTTCTTCAATTTCCCAAACGTACTACCCATGTGGTGACCAAGTGTGAAAGAATAGTCTCACTGTAGCTCATACATATCGTAAGAAACGACTAAAACGGGTACCCAGTCTCTGGGAGTATAGCCCCTGGGGATTATGTCATCTGACTGGTCCTCCAAGTTGGTTGACCTCCAAAGCTTGCCTTTTTTAGGTAGATATGTGTATCATAACCCCAAGACTCCTAGTGATCTTTTTCTTACTTATGGGGTTTACTGTCTTTGGTAAACACGGATGACGCGTCCCTGTAATACCCTAGTGATATTTCTCTAATTTCGACTCCCCCCCCTCCTTCTTGTCAACTAATTTTTACCTATTTTCCATTTTTTCACTCGTCTAGATCACAGCTTTACCTGGTTTGGGGCAGTATGGCCACACCTGGTTCTTGCGCCCTTAAAAAAAAAATACCACCACATCCCAAACATGCTGCATGAGATTTAAGCCCACGACATTACTATGAATGATATTCAATATCCAATGAACATGCTCTCCCTCCAAGAAATTTTCGATTCTCCGTGTTTTATATGGCCTCATATAATCGTCATTAAAAAAAGTCGTTCTGCAACAATTACCTTATACATTTCAAGAGTCTCATCCCTGCAGCGTTGTGTGGTCACAATATCCGTATCAAAAGCATATCTGTGGCGGTTGCGAAACGGCAGCGTAGATTCGAACCCTGGACCAAGGGGTCCGAAGGCGACGGGCTTACCAATCAGGCCGAAAAGATATCCCTTCGGACTGGTTGAGTAAGGCCTTTTAACTTCTAACGTTGAAGAGCGTCGCTGCAATACTCCCCCTCCAGTATCAACGCAGCGTGATGATACGGAATGGAGATAAACGTGCGCCATTTTGTTCAGAAGGTCTTTTTGTCAGAAGGCGCCGAAACGTGCGCCAGAACCGGAATATCACTAGTTGCGCTTGTCTTAGACACTCAGAGACAAGTGTTTTTGCATCGGAACATATGCAAACAGTAGGAATAGGCCGTGCTGCCACCTAGGGCTCAAGCCCTGAGTCACCACTAACGGCGATCGTCGGGCATATGCAATCAGTAGGTACAGGCAGTCGTGCTGCCATCTAGTGTTCTTGTCCGGGGTCACCACTTGTGGCGCTCGCGAAACGGCAGCGCAGATTCGAACCCTGGTCCAAGGGATCCGAAGTCGACGGACCTACCAATCAGGCCGAAAAGATATCCCCATTCATACCTGGCCAAACATATTTAGATGCTATGAGGTGTTTAGTAACGCGCATCCCTGGGTGAGACAAACTATGTAACTCATTAAAAACTTTGCGTCTTAATTGATGAGGAACATAGAATCTGTTAACGCCTGTAGAGTTATCCGCATATAGCGATTATACTATCCGCATATAACTATTGCTAAAAATGCCATGCTTAATAATAACATCAATAGCTCTTATAAATCACGGTTAGAATATATGACATTATCAGTAACAAGAAATATGATTTGTCAGTGACTTTCAATTAAACGTTAACTGTTTTTAGAAACTGTTAAATATGATTTCCAAAGCATGAGTTTTGATCAAAAGACTGTTTGTGTTAAGGTAACTGAGATGAAAAATATTATTTTATGCCAAGTGTGAGCTGTTTGCCTACTAATATTTCCCCCCTTAGTCAATCCAATATTAATTGTTTAATTTTAAGAAAATTAGAAGAAATAGAATTAGAAAATAAAGAATCTTAATTCCTCTTTCAGATACGCATTTCATACTGAATCCCATATATACAGGTGCGTAGTTGGAGAAAGCACTAAACAAGCGTTTTATTGAGATAAATCTAATGTGTTTGTGTTATACATTGATCAATTGAAAATTTTCTCAGCTTTACAAGGATCTATAACATGTCTCCTTCTATTAACAAAAAAAAAAAAGTTACAGTTGCTCGATCCGTCTCACAACCGGCAACGTATTAATGGACTTGAAATGTGCGGTTGGCTGCCAGCCAGCTATGAAAGCCAATGGGTTAAACAACCCTCAGTTTTTTGAAAATAAAAACCAAGGGAAAGTCATATTTTACCATAGAGTTATATAGAGTCATATTTGACCAAGGAAACCATATTTTACCATCTGTGTACTCTTGTGTACCTACTTAAGTAAAGAAAATCACATTCATATACATAAAAAATCATTTATGAGCAATTAATAATCAACAGATGTATTTACATTTGTAAACACAAGCCGTGTATTTATCTTTAGTCTATCTTGCATAAAATCTACTGCATTTATAACTTCAAGAACTTACAGAGTGCTTATAAACATAACATTCTATGCACAGAACATAAATATGATTTCAAAAATTAGATTTTAAAGATAAAAGGTTATTTATCTTAAAAAGCATTTTAGCAATCGATTTAAAGCATTTTTAGAGTCTCAGTTACATTTCGTGAAATAATTAAGCAATGCATTTTAGTAAATAAATAATTCAGAAGAAAAGAAAAAGCACTTACCGCGAAAGCAGCCTGCCACATGGGTAAGGGTCGTTGAACCTCTCCCAAAACGCAGGCCATTCGACCCAGAGCAGCGAGACCCATTACCTACAAACGGAAAAATATTTTTTCGTTATATTTCCTCGCTTATTAAGGAAATCTACAAAACACACTGATTTTCATAAACACAAAATGCATTGTTTATCAATCAACATTCCTTTTTGAACAAATGATCACTTTTTATGTAACCAATTTCAAAAATGTAAAGTTTTAAACAGGCATTGTAAACATGTTAAAGTATATTACTTTCCATTGAAGAAATGTGTCATGCTTTTTTTTAAAATTCAAAAGAATTTTCTTTCATCTCTGTCTTTTTTTTTTTTTTTTGAAAGATCAAAACTGAGGCCTATCTATAGGCCTATTATTTATTTGTTCTACATTTGGAACAGTTACAACGGCCCTGTCTTAGCATCACAAATTATGCTACTTTGAGTCGAGTCCATTTTCTATTAATGATTAGTGTGCATCAGTATGGGAATTAAAATACCTTGATTATTCATTTGGGTCCCAAAGTATTCACGTTGCTTAATGTGGAATTTAGGGAGAGAATTCTATGTTCTTTTTCAAACTTTCTAAATCGTATTTCAGAATTATAACATCCATAGCTAATAGTTGTGTTGTTTAAAAGAGATATTTGCTCTAATCTAAAGCATTCAATTAAATCTAATCTAAATCAATTTACTCAAATTTAATCAAAACTTATTTTCGCCTTTGTTTTAAAAGCAACCATGATAAATTTCTTGAGTTTTCAGCCATATGTTTTCATTCAGAATAATCAAATTGGCCTAAATATAGAAAAATAACTTCTTGAGGCATTCCATCGATCATTGATACAGTAATTTACCAGCGATAATAAAAAATTTAAATCTTGTTCCATAGAATTAAGCAGTTAAAAATCTAGTTTTCTCAAAAAAAAAAAAAAAAAAAAAAAAAAAAAAAAAAAAAAAAAAGAAGAATTTGTTCTAAGCAAAGTTTTGTAAAGAATAAATTCTACCACCAAAGATGATAACGTTTTTCGAATAATTATTATTCAAATCTCCCATGCAAAAGTTTATGATAACTAAATACACTGGCATACATTCCATGCAATTAAATTCTGTTTTAAGACTTTTTGTTAAAAATATTACTTCTACCGAACAAAACCAATACCAACTTTTGATAACAAAAAAGAATAAAACAAACGATTAAGCTATAAAAATCAAATTATTAAATTAAATATAAAAATTAAAGCAAATGATAGATTGTGTTAAATTGAATATATTTTAAGCTAAACATAATTATTACTGCCGTAAAATGAAATTTTTACGTATTATTCTATTCTTAACGCTAATGTTTCAGTGAGGCGACTATAGTTCTCAAATTGAAACTATTATGATTCGGTTGAAAATCTAATGTGATTAAGCAAATCAAGAGCATTTAACACTTTATTTCGAAAAGTGTTCACGTGCGACATTTTGCGGTTGTACGGAAACAAAAATCCCTTTGGTGGCTAACTAATTTTAAAAAATGGAAGTAGTTTCTGAAATATGTTTTCGAAGAAAAATCAAATGTTATTAAATTCTATGTTTTTAAGGCCTTTACTACTGGCAAAATATAATTGGGCTCTCATATAAAAAAAGTCACAAAATCATTTTCTAGAAAATTCTTTTGAACTAAGGAAAAAGATTTAAAAAAAGAAAGATTAACTTAAAAAACAAAAAGAAACTATACGTAAGACATACCAGCAAACAAAAAAAGGATTGGAAGAATAAAATACTTCAGAAGTCTAATGATTAAAATTATATTTTTATAGAAATGTTTTCGGAAAAAATGCCACATTTTGCTTCATAAAGGTAATTCACAATGCAAATTTACACAAAAGGACCATTCCTACAAGAATTCGTTTTATAAACTATGTGCACCATGTTATGGAAATCCGTTAAAAGTTAACGGAGATTCAATAAATGAAAACTATCTAAATAACGAAAACCTTCCTAGATTTAATTACATTTATTTGGACAGCACACACAAGGTCAAAACAATTTAAGGACAATTTCGGTTAACATAATAATACAGATTTACATAATTCTCGGGAAGAAGTACTATGCTCCTCCACCTAGACGGCTGGTTAAAAGCGCTCCAGTAATCATCACTCTTTTGGTGGCCGCTACGTGGCGCGCTTGAACGCAGGGAGGTTACAGTTTTACATAAGTTCATTATTAAGAAACTTGACAACGCACCTAGAGAATTCGTGAAAATGTATTTGACTAATTATTGAATTTGAAATCTGACATTTTTTTTAAAAATTGATTAAAATATTTTCTAGGATTATTTCTCGAAAAATTTTCAGCTTATGCTGTATTGCAAAGAAAATTACATAACTAAAACAGATTAAAAATACATATAAAAATATCAAAATAATTCACAATTCACCTTAAAAATCAGTGCAAACCTTTTTGATTAACTGTACTATTACCCGTAAGAAAATATCAACATTATTCAACAGAAACATACAATATATATACGATTTTCAGATAATTTCACATTCTCTCCCGGAATAATTTCAGGATGCATGCATAATAGATACATTCTTCGTTCAAATAAAATTCTGCTTCTGTTTTTGTTATATTCCATGCAGCATTAGTCTGAATGACATTAATATCCTGTTTCAGTCATTAATATTAATTAAAGAAGAATGTTCATTTTCATTTCAATTAGTACATTTTTTTAGATATTTGTTCAGGAAAGAACGTGAGGGCTGAAAATTATGAATTGTGTCGAATTTCTTATGCATCACAAATAATATTACAGTTCTTAATTCAGGAGTTTAACTACTCCGATTAATATTTCACTGTTATTAGTCTGATTTCTAACACATTATTTTCGCTCTATTAAATAAACATTTTATAGCAATTAGGAGGAATTATAACAGCAATAAAATTGCAACCACAGAAAAAAAAAATATGCTTGCCTGAAATGGTTGAAGAATTAAACTAAAATTTAGACCGTGATATTTTGTAAAATGTTGGGGAGGGAGGGGGGGATTTTTTAAATTTTTTTTTTTTTTTCTTCTGCTTTTCATGAAAGTATTTTTCGTAAAAAGTATTTTAAGTGAAAAGTATGCCATGGAAGGTAATCTTCACACATGCATATGCACATGAGAAAATAAAATATTGCACATTAAATCATTTCTATTACATTAAAATCCATCGTTATTCGATGGATTTTAATGTAATAGAAATGAATAATGTGCGTTCCAAGAGTAATAAACTTAAGTACAAAAGCAGTTTAAATTTCTTATTTTTTTTTTTTTTTTATATACCAGTAACGTCCTTATTGTGTTTCAAATCATTCATCCATTCACATCCATTAAGCAACTTTTCTTTATCTCTGGATATTTGAAAAATGTGACAGCTGAATTAATTTTTCTCACACCATTTGTTCTTTCCTGTTTAATTTCGAACGAAAGTGGATAGCGGGAAATCCCCAGTAAGCGGGGCCCCGTTAGGATGATACCAGCGGTGAGCAACTTTTACTGACCCCGTTTTCACTTTCACCGGTTGTTTCCACGCGAAGGACTGGCTTACCGCCTTGGCGACAAACGGTATGGCGCTTTGGCGATACGAAATTTGCAACCCTACTACAGAGCGCAACGCACAATTAGTAGCTAGTTTCGTTTTTTAAATCCATGCAATAGAGGGAAATATTTATTTCAAAGAGGAAAAAATGACACTGCACATAATTAAATCGATATATATCTTAATTATATTTTACTGGGAACGAAATAAATTACTAGACAACTGTTCCAAAAAAATAAATAAAATGTTAATTTAAAAAAATATATATATATTTTTCAATACATGTGTAAAGTTTAAGAAGATAAAAAGTAAACGAAAATTATTAAACTATTCATATTTCCAATTATAATTTACCGTATTATCGAGGTAAAAAAAGAGTTAAATAATGATTGCTAGCATTTATGTAGGAATATATTCAAAACAAAGCATTGTATTGTTTCAGATTAATTCGAAGTCCGAAATATTACGTTGGTAAAAAGGAAAAGAAAAAAACAACAACTGGAACAAAAAACAGCTAAAGGAACAACTGGAAAATGAGAATAATTTAATTAAAAAAAAGACATATCAATTTATATTCATTATTTCAAAAAATTAATTTGTGAAACTACATAACTTAATCTACATGCTTTGAATTCGAGACTATAAAAATATCTGCAATTGTTTAAATTGATTTTAATACATACTTCTAGTTATCACTCATACTTTTAAGCTCTTTTTACCCACTTAAGGCTCCCGTCTACCCGCCATTTTATTTCGTGGACGTAATGTTAATCCTATGGAATTTCGACTTTAATTCTGACATCTTTACTATTTGATCAATTTGAATGCAGTAAAGTGCATTTGAAAGAGCAAAAAATAATCAATGCTTCTGTGGAATTACTTTTTTCCTAAGATTTTTAAAAATATTTTTATTCTTATTGTAATTATTCGTTTTTCAGTTTTCCGGTCTTTAAAGAATATTTTCAAATATTTTTAAAAATCGGTGGAAAAAAAGTAATTCCACAGAAGCATTCATTATTTTTTGCTCTTTCAGATGCACTTTACTGCATTCAAATAGATCTAATAGTAAAGATGGGAGAATTAAAGTCGAAATTCCATAGGATCAACATTACGTCCACGAAATCAAAATGGCGGGTAGACGGGAGCCTTAAGTTTTTACTTAGAGATCTGAGATACTGTTGCTTTATATAGTGTATGTATATTAAAAGAGAAAAAAATGAAGTTAATAATAAAATCAGATTTTGTTGTAAAAAATTATTTTACCATAAGAGAATTATCTAAAAATTAAGAAGTATTTTTGAATGAAAGTATAACTATATTTTTAATTATTTAAGACATTTACTTGAAAAATGCTTACTATATAGTTAACTAAGCAGATTTCTTGACTTCAGACCTATTCAAGTTGTAACATTGACAAACTTTTGAGCATTTTTTTACGTCATAAAAGAAGAAATATGATTTCTCTTATTTCAGAATAGTATTTGAATTTTAATTTTTATTCTGAAATAATGATTCGCGTGGCAGACGATTGTTAGATCATTTGACGAAATTATTTTCTGATATTTGCATTAAATAATAATGATTCGTGGCAGAGAGAGGGAGACTATTATTACAATCGTTTAAAGAATTTATTTTGTGATATTTGCATTACTAATTAACATTCATTCTCAATTAAATTTTCTTCCAACATACGTATTAGATTGAATGAGAATATTTCATCAATTGAATTTGTGATAAGGCACTTTTTTAGTTTTTAATTCGGTTTTCAAGAAAACATTACCGACATCTCTAAAACTCTTCATTTATGTATATACCTCATTATAAATACATTTAATGTTTAAAAAAAAAGAGTTCGTCGAGTATTGCTACTGTCAGATATTTATTTCATTAATGTATCCTATTTTGGCTGTTCCTACTAATGACAGAGGGGAGGGGAGAGAAATATTATCGCCTAACACTATTCGCTATAAAAATTATTTCTTTTTTTGAATTACTCATTAAAAGGCATGTAATAAGATGAAATGCGTGAATTAGTCACCGTTCGACGAAGTCGATTTTGAAATGTGGATTGTAATTCTTGTTATCAACTCTTCTTTTTATTACTCATAAAAAATAAATCGAATTATTATTATTTAGAATGTTCTCGTAAGTTAAGAGCTGATTAAAGAAAAATGTACACATTTGCGTCTTTCGTAATAAACTACTCCAAAATTTGTACATTAAAACCAGAATTATTGATGTTGGATTTGTTATAAAATGTAGATTTTTTTAAAAAATTTTAGTGTTTGGACACTGCACTCGTAAATATTCTTGAATTACGTGGTGACATTTTCCATTTGTGTGTTCCATAAATGTGTTATTAGTGGAATTCACAATACTATTGTCTGTGTGAAGCTAATGCTGCAGTACGCAAGTCTAGAACACTTCAGAAATAAAAAAATAAATAAATAAATAGCTCACATCTATCTAAAAGATGCCAAGTCATCGAAATCATTTTATTGACTTTCCATGTATTTGTGTTGGTCTGTTTGGCGTTATTTAATGCATTTTGGCTTTATGCCCGTATCGGGTTCTAACAGTCAGGACTTTCAGCCAAAATTCCTATTCTGTCCATTATTTTTTTTTTATTAAAGAATATACCACAGAATTTGGGGAAAACAAAGAGCATAAGGAGATAATAGCCTGCGTTGATCTGTATTCCATAAAACAATTAAATAAAAAACAAAGAAGGTATGAATATTATGCAGACACCTGATAAATTTATTGAATAATCAACTGTCTTTGATTTGGTAAGGGCTTACCTAATTTCCGCAACAAATGTCATTCAAATTTCCATCTTATCTATCTTATTTTGATAGAAATGCAAGATTGGTGCTTATCATATTCATGCTGAAATATTGTCACGTTTTATACCGAACTCATGAGAATTATCTCTTGTAAAAATAAAAATCTCAAGGACATTACAAAAACTATACAGAATAAAGGAAATCTCAATTTTTAAATAATTCAAGTTTTCCCATTGTAGCAACTTATTTAAAAATTTAATTTAAAATATGCTAAATTGCTATGAAACTTTATGGTCCAGGAAAAAAGTAGTTATTGCTTAGATAAACGTATTGCACACATTTTTTGAAAGATATTTCATATTTTGAATAAATCTAAGACTGTAGAGAAACAAAATGCATGCTATTCTGCGTTAAATCCAGACGTTTTCAAGAATGAAATTATTGAACGAGACAAAAAATTGCAGTATTTTTAATATAAATTTATTTTTATTTCGCAGCTCTGAAATTCGTTGAGTCATAGTTTTAAAAACTACCAAAATAAATTACAAATAATCCATGGGAAAATTTCTAAACTTTTAATTGATTTCCATTTGAAAATGACGAGGGTCAATTTAATTTACTGAGAGTCAAATAATAGCTTAAATTTTAATAGCTTATTATTATATTGTAAAAAAAAACATTCTGCCAATTTCTAATTCATTTATGTTAAGAGAAATGAAATAATTAAATTAATTTAATTAATTTAAATTATTCTTTTAATAATTTCATATAAATCAGAATTTAATATTTGGTTTCGAGTTTGATATAAATAATTCTGTTGAGAACAAAATAGTATGTAAAGATTTATTCTACTTTCATTTTTCGGCAACAATAGTAACATTTAACTTAAATTATGTTTAATTTAATAATTTATCGTTTGCTTCATTTTAATAATTAATTAAAGGCTCTCATCTACCAGCTATTTTGATTTCGTGAATGTAATGTTACTCACATGAAATATCTACTTTTCTTCTCAAATCTAGATTATTTTATCGATTTGAATACAAAAAAGGAATCCAAAAAAAAATTATGAAGGTTTCAGCAGAAGTATATGTTCCCTTCGATTTTTGAAAGTATTCAAGACCTTTTTAGAGATCAGAAAACCCACAAACGAATCGCTAAAATAGATGCAGAAATATATTTATAAATCGGAGGAAAAATATAATTCTGCAGCAACCTTCATTATTTTTTTGTTCTTTCAGATGCATCTTTTTCGCATTCCAATAAATAATAAGTTAGATTTGAAGATGAAAATTGAAATTCCATAAGGTTAACATTACTTTCACAAAACACTTAGCCTTAATAATTTGATTTCTATTACAGAACCGTTTGCTGTAATTTTTGTTGTTGTCACAAATTGGCATTGTTTTTATACTTCTGAAGCTGACATTTTTTTTTTTTTTCTACAACAAGATGGCAATGGAACAAACAAAAGGGAGTTTCATGGAAATAGTTATTCTTTTTTAAAAAATTTCAAGTTAATTACAGAAGACAGAGTTATTTTTTATAGGTAATGGTATTACCAAATATTTAAAGCTAACAGAACGCTTTCCAGATTTCAGAAGACTCGATATTCATTGAAATGGCTTGGATTTGATATAAAGGGTTACTTTTAATGCAAATACTAGAAACATGTTTGAAATTTTTTCATCATATACAAATTAATGATGAATTAGCGAGAAAGTGTGTGCTTATTATTGTATGCTAATGATTTCGAAGGGTCCAACATTTAGTTGGATTGGCTTTAAAACCTTCAATTCTATGTGTTTGTTGTCACTCTCTTCTCTTCAATATTTCTTTAATAAATAGCTCAAAATTTCTTACTTCAGAAATATGGAATGTACAAGATTTCATGGAAAAGTTATGAATGAAATAAACAATGAATTTAAATTATTTTAGAGGCAGTTAACTTGAATTCGAATAACGCTATAGATTCATCTCTATGATGTACAGTAAAAAGAGATTACAAAATGGAGTCAACAGACGAAAAAAAAAATTAGATAGGATGCACTTAATTTTTTTTTGGAAAAAGAAAAATAATTATCCCAATGATGTTATTGATAACTAAAGAATTTTAAAAGAATTTTTTAGTTGAAAGAAAACGTAAAATAAATAATTGTAAGAGATATTTCAAAATGCAAGAAAAAGTCACCAAACTACACATTATTATCGCCAACAATTATGCTGAATGTTTCATTTGAAGATCATAGATGAATGTAAATATGAAAGAGTCTCACCCTGGTCAGTTGTGGCGGTGGGTTGGTATGTTTCGCTACCCACTCTGGAACATGAGTGAGTTGTTCACAGAATTCTTTGACTGAGTGAGTACTGTTGGCATCATCTCGAACAGCATCCGACATGCATTGTTCCATGACAGATACCACCTGCGAAGGAAAAAAAAATGGTAATTCCACACGGGGAAAACAATACATGTAAATAGAAGTAATAAACGCCGCTGTTAATGTTGCATATTTGATTATTAAAGCAACAAATCGCTGAAAAGGGTCAATAATATTAATCTCAAATCATGGAAAAACTAAGAGAACTTCTTAATTATTAATATTTAACAAAACAGTATTAACATGCATTTATTTTGAATAAAATTATTTGAATCAACAGTGGGGCGATTGAGAATTAGAAGGGGAGAGGGGGGGCAAAAAATTTATAAACAGCAAAAAATAACGAGATTTTCGAGATGTATAAAGGGGCAGACACACAGACTTTGAAAATTTAGCTACAAAATGGTGGTTTTTCTACGCTTTTTAAGTGAATAAAACAAAGTAAAAATTGGTAGTTTATAATAAATTTACTGTGGTTTAATTTTAATTCTAATGCGTAATTATCATTTTTTGACATGTGTATTACAATTAAAATGCAGTATTTCGAGAAATGAAAAAGTATCAGAGTGTGATAATTTCATTTAAAAAAGCATGACTTGTTTAAAACAAATACCAAAAAATAATAATTTGGGAAAATTCATCAGTGAGTTTACACAAGGTCTTGTTTTGTATCTCATTACACTGAAAAATATATGTAAGGAATTATAAATAAAACCACTCTTGTAGATTACTCGTGCTAAATAACATTTAATTATATATTCAAAAGCATTGAAGCAGTTTTTTGTAAAAAGTGCTGCATAATTCTCTTCAACAATAACGTCAGAAGTTAAAACGCTTTACAGCTATCCCATGGGAGACGTCTCTTTTGGTCTGGTTAGTAAAGGCGCAGCAAAAAACGACCGGTCAACTTTTCATCGGAACCGCTGGTCTACGGTTCGAAACGTCACCGGAAAACCAAGGTCATGGACTCTCTCCCTTTCCACAGGGTCGGAAACCAATCAACCGAAATGGTACCACATCCGAGTCACCTCCTTAGATAGTTTGTTTGTTTGACTGTGTTAAATGATATATTACCTAGAGAATATTATTTAAGCTAATTTATTTATAATTAATTTAAGGTACTAAAGTTGATGTTTCCAAGGTGCTTGTCACACATATGCTACGCAATGTAACATTTTGGATACATTTCGCACGTACGGTAATTTACCTTATATGTGATTTGAGACCATGAATAAATGATTCCAGGTCAGAAGGTAACTAGACTAACACAAGAAGACTAAACATACATAATTAACAATAACTATACATTTATTAAAAACATTTTAAAATCGTTAAAATCAAAGGAAAAATACAAGCCGTCAACCCGACCAACTAACACAAGAAGAAAGCCAGAAGTGGAGGAGATAACCAAGTGGCTTGAACGTTCATTCCTTCTATCTCTTTGCTTTCCAGTACTACCTTATATAGTGGTAACAGATTGAATTAAGTTCATTTCGTCTTCACTTCGTTTACATGTGCTTGTACTGACAGAATAGCCGGCTCCTCCTCATAGTGGTAGAATAGCAGTAGGCTAGTGGTGATCAGTAGTCGCCACACACACGCTGGAAAAACCATTACCTCTGACTCGACACTTTCTATTCGAACATTTAGCACATCTCTAACGTCCCTTCTCTTTTGAAATTTTCTGTAGAAGGAATTGGCCACGCCTCTTCCAAAACCACGGGACATAATTTAATATTTTAGTTAGATAACTAATTGTAATAAACTTTGCTATTGGTTGCTAAGTCCTCTAACCAGGGCAGAAATTGACACCTTCAAGACTGGGCATCTGATGCGGGGGTGTATTTAGTTCTCAGGAGAAATGGACTCTACAAGGTCTAAGTCATGAGAAACAGAAATGATGCTAGCCCTTTCTAATGAGTCCATTTGACTTTAATGAGGACCTTGAGCGGATGTTAGGGGGAAAACTAACGAACATGCTAAGAGTGATAGCCACAAAAGAAAGGTACACAATTAAAATACGTTTCTAAGAATCATATCTTATTCTCTCTGTTTTAAAAAAAGAATCTTTTTTTCCCCATCTGTCGTAGATTTTCCAACATATTCAACCACCTTGGGTACCCTTCTTGACAGCACATTTTACATCTGCCACGCGAGTTTCCTCTCTTTGTTGTGGTGCTTTACGAAATGGTTAGCCACGATGCGTGAATCTAACGACCGTGCCACGATGCATGTCATTGCATTTTGTGCATATTTCCGCTAAACAAATGAGTTAATAACAAGAGAAACCTACGGAAAGATAATTAAGTGATGACAACAAGGTTTATAAAAATGTTTCGTTTATAATTCTTAGTTTTAGGTGGCTAAAAATGGAATAAGAAATTAATTTTTTCCCAAATATGTGCCTCTTACCCCCAATCGCCACCACTATGTGCCAAATGAACACTGAGTGAAATTTATTTGGCAATTATGAGTGTATGTTGACATATGGACATGCATGAATGTATGTTGACTTATGAACACTTTTGCACATGCATGTATGTATGTTGAGATATGGACACGTATTAAAAAGAAATCAAATAGGTACCTGAAAATAACATTGATAAATCATTTCAGATTACTTAAGTATTTTATCAAATTGGCGAAAAAGTTCGCAGAATATAAACTAAAAATAGCTTAAAATTTATCACATTTCATTTTTGGTTCTTGTTTTAACCCGTATTTGCATCATTAACATTTAATTCATAAATTTCAATTGAAAATATTCGCTAACTTGCGTTCTTATATATTCTTTCAAATCAGCTCAAAAATGATGCTCTTTATAAATTTGGCCTTTATTTTCATCTCTCCCTGCCATTAACTTCTAAAATTAACCATCCCGTATTGGCGTAAGAGCTGCATTTCCTCTACTTCAAAGGAGGCCTCTTTCAGAACGGCATTTAGGTAATGGACGAAATAAATTAACGCTATTACCTCGATGAAGAAATAGCGGATGGTTTATAATTTCCTACGGATGTCATTCACTCTAGTTATGTAACCGTGTCGAATTCCCAAGTGCAAGCGCACTGGGTCCCAAGAAACGAGGGAATGTGGGGAATTCTGCCTAAATTGAGTCGTATGGTTGTTCCGAGGAATACATCGTACCCATACATTAAATTAGGCTGGACAGGATGGGACTCTTTAACAAACACATCCTCTTTGGGGAAGTGCAGACTCGTCAAAAATCTATTTAAAGAGGTGGTTTATTGCCCAACAAAAGATTCCACGCCAAAAATGTGGTTTTCCCTTCCTCCCCCTTCCTGCGCGAAATGTTTGACATTACTCATTATTTTGATACTGTTGTAAGAAAATCGAGTGTACTTGTGCGTGAGAGAGAGAGCTCTTTTAGTTAAAATAATAATAAAACAAACAAATTCCACGCATTTAATATTCAATTTCATTTCAAAATCAAAAATATTGGAATGAAAAATTAATTGTATAAAGTATATATACCTCTTAATTTGAGAAAAATATTAAATTTTAATTATAACATACGAGATTGTAAATAGGAGGATGAAGGCTCATGTAAAGGTTTTACAAGGATGAATATTTTCATTGTGCTCGAAAACAACAAATCATGAAATTAATGTGGACATAAATTCTCTAAAACTTCAATGAATTTATAAATATTCTCAACAAAAGACTGAGCATTCATATGCTTTTTTTCCCCTTATTTTTTACTAGAATTTAAATAAGTAATATATGTATGAATTTATTAGGATATTAAGCGAAAAAAGTTCGAGGAAGTTTTCATGGAATTTATGAATCATCTCAATATAAAAATCAAAATAAATATGAATATGTCTTTATGAAAAAATTTAAATTATTTAATTAATGGAAAGTACGTCACGAAAACAATATAAAATCTTTCCTTATTCTAATAATACTGAAATATAAAAAAAAAACTACGCTGCTAGAATATTACGCCTTATATGAGTCTCATACATGCTAAGAAATTCTAGCTTTATCTAACTTATACTTCGGCATAGATTGAGATAAAGTAAAAGCCAAAGAGGAACACAAAAAAACGTCCCTTTTGGTGATTGATTTGATGCTAAAACACTTAAGTACTAAAAAATTTAATTTATTTAAATTAATCTCAAATTTATTCTGGAACAAAACGTGTTTTCCAAACTATAACAAAAATGTCTGACATGAAACATGTGTCGCTATTCCATAGATTCAATACTATGCAAATGTGTACGAAATGTGGTGATTAAATAACGAAACTGACGCTGCTACAGAAGAATACGCATGCGCCAAACGCCAGCGACCCTGACAGCTGTTTAGCGTGAAGCCTTCTCTTTCGAATGCAGTGCTTCTCGTTTCTGTAAACTCAAATCAATATACCCGTAGCATCAGAGTTATTTTTTTGTTGTTGTTGTCTCGTCGAAAAATGATAAGTTATGAAATTTCACATGAAACTCGGAAAAACCGCTGCTGAAACTTATAAATTTATTGAAAGACTTGTATGACAATGAATGTTTATCGTGTGCAAGTGATTAAAGCGTTTTCGGAATGGCCAAGAAGACGTTGAAGATAATTCACGCCCAGATCACCCTTCCTAGTCAAAAATGGATGACACTATCGAAAAAAATCATAATCTGGTTCGATCTGACCATCGGTTAAGTATTCGTGCGATTGAGACAGTAGGAATTGACAAAGAATCCGTACGACGAATTTTTCCGCCAAGACAATGCGCCGGCTCATTCCACATTGTCTGCCAAGAGGTTTCTTTCCAAGTTCTGCATCCAAGTGATAGATCATCCGTTTTATTCTCTGGATCTTGAGCTATGCGATTTCTTTCTGTTTTCTGAGGTGAAATCTGCATTAAAAGGAACAAGATTTGAGACCGTTGAAGCTGTGAAAGAGAAAGCGGCACGCGTCCTGAAGGAGCTGACAAAAGAAGGCTTCTAGTACGGTTTCGAACAATGGAAGATTCGCATAGAGCGTTCTAGGGATAAGGGAGAGGTGTGTATTGAAGGTGCTAATAAGTAAATATGTATGGCATCAAAGTAAAATGTTTTACAGCGGCAATGTCGTTATTTAGTAGCCACACCTCATATTTCTCTCTTTCCCCCCATATAATAAATAAACCACTAATGAAGCTTGGAATGAGTCAAATTTAAATTTGAGGTAATTTTCTGACTTTGCAAAAAGCAGCTTGTACATTTCCTCCCCAAGTGCTATTAAGTTTACTTCTGCTATTTATCTTAAGCTTAAAGTCTTACTTCTGCCATGCGTCTCACACGCGCTCGCGCGATGAGAATTTGTTACTCATTTATTCAATTACAAAGAACTATTTGCAGCTCTTCGTTTGTCTTTCGCTATAGAAAGCCTTAAGTTGGTTTTAAAAAAAGCAGCTAGACTTATAAATAATAGATTTCAGAGAAGAGCGAAACAAAAGGGAAAATGGATATCGAAAAATTGATGCATACATAACAGAAAAAATACAATAGGAAAAAAAAACTAACACAGTATATGTGAATTTTATCAAATGATTTTATTTACTGGTAACGACATGCTCAGTGTTAAGGACGAAACAAAAACCGGATGTGAGACTTTAAATTCTTATGAATTTTGTCTTTCAAATGTTCTTTTCGTTCATTCATAGAATCAAATTTTTAAGTCGTGAAAAAGGATGACGATTGTTCCTTTGTATTTCATCCAGTTAATGCCTCTATAGATTCATTCGTTCTATGGTTACACACATATCGTGTATAGATTTGTGAGACTGAACCGAACATTTATATTCATCCGAGCAAAAAAAGCTTTTTACCAAGTTTTAAAGTTTTTTTTAATAAATAGTAACGAAGATCTATTTCAATCAATATTCTATTAAAAAAACAATATTTAGTCACACTATTTGACTATCGTTGCGCACCGAGAACTAAAAGGTTAATTAATCTCTTTTTCCGAACGAAAACTCCCAGTAGACTGAGGTCAGTGCAAGAAGTGGTGAAACACAATACGTTGGATGCATTTGAAATAAGCATATCAATGAACAATTACGTCTTTCCTGGATATTCTTTCATTGTTAAAAGTAACTGACATTATCAACTATATATCGCGGCTAACCAAGCAGAACCAAGGAGAACCCAAGCATTGGAAAGTGGGAAAGTTAGGTGGATCCTTCAGGTTACTTTCACTCCGAGTCTCCTTACCGGAACCTTGACTCAAATTTCCTCTCGAAATTAGGTCTAGGTTTACGAATCGTCCTCAAAGACAGCGAAAGTAATCGCTTTATGTTGATTGTAATCTTTTTAACTAACTATAGTCAAACGATTACATTATACAATCAACACAGAGACATGATATGGGAATCACCTGTAATGCTGATCACAAAATTGTTACTGGACCTCGTACAGGTGCAATTTAAAATGAAGGTCTTTTAAATTGCGCGTTCGATTAAAATGTAATGGAACGCGTGTCGTTGTCTGTGAAGTCTCAAGGCGATCAAATTTATGCTTTCTGACTTAATATGAATCTGTGTAGTTAAGGTCGATAACTTTTTTTTTCCCCGGCTTATTGCATCGGTGACGAAATCGTATATTGACACATCGCGAAGACGTATTGCAGTTTGAACCTCAAATATTTATTGTTGTTTAAAAGAACTTTGTTTCGTTTGTGTTAAATGTACGTCAATTTTAAAGCTTTCATCTTATGATTGGAGAATCTTGGTATTCTTAAGACTATTAAAATACTTTTTAAGGGGATTTTGCCGTCTGTTTTCTCTACGTACGAATGTTAAAATTATTTAATATCTATAATCATAAAATATCAACTTGCAACTTCAAAAAATCCTAACGGAAATTCTAAGTTCTCTCAATAATATAGAGTGCAGAAGGAAATAACAGCTCAGGTTTCTTCTTGCTATTGCCACAATGGGAGCCATGGTAACGGTCATGGTTGACGGAATTCCAGTCGAGTCGAGAGTTCGAGTCCTGATGCCACTTAAAATACGTCATGTAGCGGGACTGATGCACTCTATATCTGTCGAGGCCCTAAGTCCTCCCATTAAGATGGATAGAAGTTCGGAAAGTAGGGTTCCATCTCAAATGCCTTCCTGGTCACTTGATTGGCGTTCAAAATTACGAAGTCCGTCGCCAATACCCTTATATTTCTTCTTAGTACGACGTCAACAAAACCAACTAATTCAACAGTCGCCAAACTGATCTATCGGCAATATTCATTGTAGAATTAAAATGCGAAACTAACTTCTAACATATGATATAACCCGGAGTAAACAACTTAAGAATATTAAATAACATTTCACGCTTAGTAGCGTATCTTCAACGAATGCTGAGTTGTGTGAGATCAAAACATTTTACTTTTTGATTTTAAAGCATGTTATGATATTCGTCACTACATCAACTCTATCTTAAGTTGTGACGTTGGGCTATTCAGGATTTTCTCTTCCCTAATCTCGGGAAGCTTATCATAGTTAGAATTATAAAAAATTACAATTTCTTCTCAACCAAAATGAAACTTGATCACCTAAGTTAAATTAAGATTAAAGTGAAGTGAATTAGAGATAATGATATATAAATGAAATAGAATTGAAAAGAAAATGAAGTGGATACGGAAAGATTAGAGGTTGATAGATGGAAGGAGGAAGAGTAATGACAGACAGTGGATCATATTATTGATGAGATTAATTCGAACCGCCTCGGATCCACGTAATAGTGGTCAGTTTAGAAAAATCTTTTAATATTCTTTTGAGTACACGTGAGAATAGCTTCAATTAGCATAGTACTTAGATAATAAATTCTTATTGTTTTATTCAATGAGCACGTTAAGTTTTATTCGGCTGTTTATTTGATGTTTGACTTAACTTTAATTATTAGTGACATTTATAAACGATGGAACAAGTGACTCTAAATTATGAACGAGAGGTGATGTAATCGTCACAAAGTATCTTAAAATTATTATCATCACCATTATTCATCTCCTCACCTAAAATATAATTTTTTTGTATGCTACAAATTCCTTCATTCTAAAAACAGCTTTTTGTATGATTACGTCTCAAAATTTATCAGGATGCTAAATAAAAACAAAAATAGGAAAAAAAAAACGAAAAAGTTCTCAGAAATGTTTTGCAAAGAACAGATTTAGCCACCCAAGGTGCGCTTTTTTTTATAATTATTATTAAATTACTCAATTAAATATAAAAATTAAAGTAAACGATGAAATATCGAAAAATGGACAATAATAAACTTTTCCGATATTAAAATTATAGCAAATGATAAATTACTAAACTGAATATATTTAAGCTAAATGTAATTAAAATTAAAGAAAACGATAAATTATTAAATTGAATATTATACTAGCTGCACATGTAATTAAAATTGAAGCAAACGATGAATTATTAAATTGAATATATTTAAGCTTAATGTTATTAAAATGAAAGCAAACGATAAAAAACTGAAAAGTGATCTGGTACGCCAAAAGTGATCCAACTAAAACAATAGCCTCTTTGGTGTCTGAAAAAGAGCTGGAATAAATTACTTTTGGATAACTACTTCATTGAAATGGAAACTATCAAAGCAAAGGGAAGAGATTTATACATAATATAAAATTTTGAGATAAACCTTTTAAATACAATATCAAAAGAAACAGTGTCCACAATGTGCTTTTATCGAAAAGAGTTAAATCTTTATCTGACGGAAACGATTTCTGTATCCACTATTATCTTATTAAGGATTAAAAAAAAATTTCCTTTGTGCTGAGTGGAGAGGAAAAAGTACTCTTCGGATTCGAGTCGAATGGAATGATAATATTCAAATTAATCAAAGGTAAAATATCTATGTGTGTGACAATATTATATTCTTACTTTTACTTCCCACGTGTTGTTTTCACCAAGGTTGAATTGAAACGTTTTAAAAACGCGTTATTGTCAGTTATCTCAGTTAAATTCTTGATAATGATTATTTCCTTCAAATTGAGAAAGGCTTCTAAAAGAATAAATTTCCATAGAAATTGCATGTTTTTCATTAAATCTGATGAAGTAAACTTATCTTAAAAGCATTAAATTTTTAGAATTTATTATTCCTCATATAACACATCAATCAATAACTCCCGAGACTAACCCAGAGATGGCGCTCGTAGTAAACTAGTAACCAGGTCTTTCTAGAGTACTAACCTTTGCTTGAAACGTGTCAAAATTTTAAGTCGATCGGACCAGAAACAGCTGAGTTATCGAGGTTGGAGTAAAGTCGTTTTGTAGTTTGTTTAAAAAATGGAAAAAACCGAGTTTCGTGTTCTGATAAAACATTGTTTTTTAATGGGTAAAAACACCGTGCAAGCGAAACAATGGATTGAAAAATGTTACCCGGACTCTTGTCCATCAAAAGCAACGATTTGTCGGTGGTTTGCCGAGTTTAAACGTGGTCGTACCGACACAAATGACGCGGAACGCTCGGGTAGACCTGTGGAAGCCGTTACACCGGAAAATGTGAGTGAAGTGACAAAAATTATAATGAAAGATCGTAAAGTGAAGCTCCGTGAGATTGCTGAGATGACACAGATATCATATGGAAGTGTATTTACCATCCTTCATGAAAAATTGAGCATGAAAAAGATTTTTTCCAAGTGGGTGCCGAGATTGCTTTCGATGGAACAAAAACAGCAACGAGTCGATGATTCAGAAAGCTGTTTATCGCTATTTACTCGCAACAAAAAAAGATTTCTTGCGAAAAAAAAAAAAAAAAAAAAAAAGAAAAAAAGATTTGGAAGAGCGTTGGAACGATTGTATCACCCTAAAAGGTGATTAACAAAAGGTGTTATGTTGATGAATAAAAAAAAAATTTGCAAAAAAAATGTTGTTTTCAATGTTAGTCTCGGGACGTATTGATCCATGTGTTATTTAAACCATGATTACGATCGTATATGAATATGATATAGTAAATTTAATAATAATAAAAAAAAACTAAAATTTAAGAAAACTTTACAGAAAAAATTAGTTAAAGTTATTTTAAAGCAAATAATTCAAAAGGAAGTCATAATAATTATTCTTAAAGTATTCTTATTAATATCATTTCGTATTATTAATTGCAATTCGTTTCATTATTTTTGTAATTCGAGTTCTTTAAGAATATTATTGCATAAGTATGTTATAAATAAGTTATAATTAAGGAATTATAGTCATCCAAAAACGTTGTAATTATAATCGTTTTTTAAAGTATAATTAACACGAGAAAAGGATGCTGCAACCATAATTAAGAATTATGGCAATTTTAAAAGTCTTTAACCTCTGATCTTGGAAAAAGTTAGAAAAAAAAGCGGAAGTATTACAGCAAAATGTATATAAAAAAAATCTTCCCATATCTTTTTAGTCACCCAAGAGACTATTGTTTTCTATACCTTATAAATGTCGTACCTGACCTATTTTCAAAAATTTATCTTGTTTTTGCGTACATTTTAGATGTTTGCTTTCAGCAGTAACGAACTTAATTTTCAAAAATACGTCATAATCAATTTCTCCTGAATTTTTTTATTGGATTGAAATAAATATATGCAATATATGTCCGATACCTGCTTTCACCACTAATGAACTCAATTTTCAAAAATATGTCGTAACAAATTTCCCTAATTTTTTTATTGGATTGAAGTGAACAAATATAAAATTAAGTAGGGTACTTGTCTGTTATAGCGGTGCCCGATGATTAATCGCCAAGCGACTAAGGAATATCGCTAAGTAAGGAGTATCAAAAGATAGGCTTCACGAGTTTGGTGAGGAGTTGGAGCAATCGTAATTTGACGGGGGCCGCTATAATATACAAGTACCTTAAGTAGTTTATTTTCTTATCGATTTATGTATTACCTTAAATCACATGCAAACTGGAATCAAGATATGACTGAAAATAAATAAACATTATTCAGAATTTTAAGCTGTGAGGCAGCCTTTTTTTTATGCCTCCAGATTTTCAAACTACGTCTTTTTCCTCTTGGAATATTTTGGGGTCAAATGATTTTAATATTGATTTGATATTATTAGCCACCCAAGGGTCTATTGTTTTAAGTGGATCACTTTTGGCGTACCAGATCACGTTTGAATTTTTTTATCATTTGTTTTAATTTTAATTAC
The DNA here is from genome assembly GCA_019974015.1 of Nephila pilipes. NCBI lineage: Eukaryota > Metazoa > Arthropoda > Arachnida > Araneae > Nephilidae > Nephila > Nephila pilipes. Next base: position 235,306 of record BMAW01024032.1, on the reverse strand, counting down.
ATTTAGCTTAAATATATTCATTTTAATAATTTATCGTTTGTTTTAATTTTAATTACATTTAGCTTAAATATATTCAATTTAATAATTTATCGTTTGTTTTAATTTTAATATCGAAAAGGTTTACTATTGTCCATTTCGCGATATTTCATCGTTTACTATAATTCTTACATCATAATTGAGTAATTCAATAATAATTATTTAAAAAAAAAACGCACCTTGGGTGGCTAAATCTGTTCTTTGCAAAACTTTGTATAGAAATTTTTATTTATTTATTTATTTGAAAGAAGGGGGGGAGACTTTTCCTTCTTGCACTTTTATCAAATCATAAAAGGGTGTCAAATGTTCAAATTGTTTTATAATAAATTTATTAAAAAGTTTAAATGGAAAAAAATCAAATAATTTATATCTAGTATTTTAAAACGAAAGTTATTGAAAACGCTTTCTGTGACAAATAAAGATAAAGAAAATTAATAAAATCAACAGATTTTTTTTAGATTAGATTATGAAAAGTTAATGTATACACACGGCTTTTAAATGAAAATAAGAGCAGCACATATAACGAAACATATGAAAGATTCGTCATTAACCTTAAACAAAAAGTAATCATTTTCAAATGTGAAAATAATTGCTTATGAAATAGAACGGAATAAGGTGCAATTGAAATCGAAAGCATAACAAATATCAAGTAATAATGCACAACGCCTATTTATGACGATAATTCAAATGCGAGGGGGGATAGTAAAGTTTTAATTACTACTAAGAAATGACCGAGATATATTCTGAATAAAATGTGTACTGTATAACAATTAATACTTATATATAATAATTTAAGATAAAAACCAACGTTTTTATGTGGTGCAAATTTTATTAAAAAAATATTGAAATATTAGTTAAAAATTTGTCGCAAATGTCTAAATATTGCATTGTTAGGTGAGTAAGAACGATTCCTAATGTTTCAGAGCTCTAGCTTGATGGGAAGTTGGTTAAATTAACGAGCGAAAATTTGATGACACACACACACACACACCAAGTGAAATACATAAAAACGTTTTAAAAAGTTGTAAATTACAGCTATTAATGTTGATTTGTTTGTTTTCAGGAAGCCATTGGTTGAAGTAACCCGCAATATTGTAAAATCTTCAAGTTCAATTAAAATCCCAGGGTATCGGAAAGCTTTGAATTTTACTAAAAATAAAACGAATCAGAAACTTAATTTTTATTCATTACTTCTCTATAGAGTCATCACTCACAGTTATATATTTCTCTCAAGATTTATTGATCTTTCGAAGGCCGTCATTGTAGAACTTAGAAGATTGAACTCGGATGTCTCCATACCGCGAGTTACTTCAATCTACGACTTTCTGAAACCAAACGAATCTTCATTAATAGCTGTTATTTACAACATTACGAACACGAGGATCAATTAATACACAGAATGAATTTTATCTTGATATCTCGCTTATTTCTTACTAATAATTAAAGTTTCTCGATACCTCAAAGCAATATTAAGTGTTTCTGCTAGGGACAACTCACAGCGCTGTATATTCTTAATTTTCCATCTTTCAGTTTATTAAAAAAAATTACATATCTCTATTAATTAATGTTAAAATGAATAGTGAGAAACTACATTTAAATGCCTTGTAATATTTAATACAGTCAAAACTCTTCATTTCGGGCTTTTATGAATAAAAAAAAATCTATCCATGTAAAATGATCTCAATAAAAAACAATCTCTGTATATCGAACAAAATTTCTGTATGTGGAACAATTTTCGAATCCGAGCAATATCCTTCTTCTGGACGAAAGCTTAATTGTGGCCGATTACCCAACCTATTAAATATTACGAATCTGCGATGATTCTTCCCAGCAACGTTATTCTTTTAAAGGAGGGGAGACATTTACAGAGATTTAGTCGAATATCAATGACCTCCCAACTTTGGCAACAATTCGGGGACTGTTTTGGCGACTTGGCGAGAAACTTGGCACAAAATGGCGATTCTCGAAAATGCTGGAAATTTTGTCTATATCTCAATTAAGGCGAAAATTATGGACTTTTCCTGAATTTTCTCTGTGATGTTCCTCCTGGTCGGAACAGCAAATCATACAGAGAGATGCTAAACCTGAGAAAATCAATTGGAAATTAGCCGAGTGAAGCTGTCGGAATCAGGCCCGAGCGAGAAGTAGTCGATTCCAACAACTTTACTGAGGGGGATCAGTCGGAATATCGGAAAATGTTGGAGTCCGTGCAGAGTATTACTTGGAGATTTGTTCGTAGAGCGATCTAGTAATCTGGTGAGCATTGCAAGTGTTATGACTGTTATTGCAAGTGCAGCTTTGTATCTTGTTGTAGGGCAATGTAAGGGTTGTTTTTGTTGTGTCGCTAATATGTACAAATGCAGTGTTCCCTGTTTGCTGCTAATCTGTCCAATTTTTCACCCTACGTTCATCTTGTCCTGGATATATATTACTGAATAAAGAGTCATTTGCCCTTTATCCTCAGTGTTCGACAAATTTCGCACGCCTGCACCCACATGAGATGCAGATTTTTGTTACAATATATTGGATAATACTTAGATCAAGATGAACTCAAAGATGATGACAACGAATATGAATTATTTGAAAAACTATTAAGAAACCAAATAATAGTATCATTCTAAGTTACCCCCGATACGGTTTTAAATTTACTCCTCACATTCCTGAAAGAAATCTCTCTTCCGTAAATGAAAGTGGACTTTATTTGGAAATAGCTTCAGCAAAATATTATATTCAAAATGACAGGAACTATTTAATTCAAAAATAAGTGAAAGTTTCGCTTCGTTTTTTGTTTGTTTGTTTTTGTTTTTGTATACAAACATTCAATTTTAATATTTTTTAGTAAATTTATGAATTACATATATATTTCTACATTTTTTTAAAATAAATATCATTGTCAGTGTATTGTTTTAAGTCTACATTATCCCTAAAAAACTGGTGAAAAAAATTCAATAAAAGTTTCTGCGTCTCGAAATTTCTGCATATCGAATTTTTTTCCAGTGACCTTAAATATCGATATAAATAGGGTTGGAATGTATTTTCATTTTAGTTCACTTACTTCTCTGCCCATGTGAGAACTGACGCAAGACAATCTTTCATCTCGAAGGTCTTCTTTTGTGGCTGCAAAAAGAAAATATATATATATCATCAGATGAGCGAAAACTTTAAATATCGTAAATATAAAAACCAACGTTTTTAAAAACAACGTTTTTATATGGTGGCAAAGTTTATTAGAGAAAATTATTGAAATATTAGTTAAAACTGTTAGTTATTTTTAACTTTAAAATTTACTTAAAAAGAGACATTTGTGAGCGTATTAAAAAATTCATAATACTCATAAAATCAAAACATGCATTTGAAAGTTTGTAAGTCATTCTATTAAAAAAAAAAAAAAAATGGGAACCAGAATTCAGAAAAAATTATTCTGATAAGACAGGGCACCAAATATTGGAAACTTTCTTTCTTGCGAATGATTACTGACTAAAAGTCAGCAACCCTTACTATCTCGGAGATAGTAAAGGAGAGATAGTATCTCCCCTTTGTGAGTACAAAAGGTTTACGATACTCATGCTGCGTGGGGAGTGCCCGGTGCTCCCAGAGGGGGAAAGAAATTTTTTCCTCGATCCTAAAAGCGCCGAGAGGAAAGAATATTTTGAATCATTATAATTATTGAAATATTAGTTAAAACTTGTCGCAAACGTCTAAATATTGCATTGTTAGGCGAGCACGAACGATTCCCAAAATTTCAAAGCTCTAGCTTGATTGGAAGTTGGTTAAATTAACGATCGAAAATTTGATGACACACACTCACACACACCAAATGAAATTCAGAAAAACATTTTTAATAAAAAAGTTAATTATGCCACATGGATGTCATTTGAAATTAAATGATTGTATCAATTGCAGTTATTGGCAGAAAAAACAACATTCACCAAAACTATCGTTTAGAATGTTTCTCTTCGTATCATCACGTTGATACAAGATGTGGAGTACGCGGCGGCTCTCTTCTATAACGCCGAAATCTTAAAAACATGTTACTAACTACAGATTATTAACTTTTTTTTTCACACAAATTACTTGCAACTAAATAGTATTCCAAGGAGAAAGTATGACCAATATTTATCTTCCATTAGCAAATCTCAAGAACATGTTACTAATTAAGAATTGTTAACCTAAATTCTTTTTGTTGCTGTTTACTACAAAACTTGGTTCAAAACCGCTGATTTCAATTTAAATTATTAGTTATAAAGCTGAATTTCTAGTTTTGCAAGAAATACATAAACGTAATTAACATTAAAATCAAATTTACAGTACAGTGATAACTATATTTGGTCGAGTACCTTGTACCAAAGATTGAGAAACAAACTGATTACCATATTTTTTCCAGAGATTTACATAAAGTTATCGAAACTGTTTTCAATATTTTGTTTCACGTTAATGTCGCAAACAAAATCCGAAGTAAATAATTACGATAGCTACGCAAACGATTTAATAACATTCTTATTTCGTTTTTTAAAGATAAACCCTTAATTACAAATCTGGAACCTAATTATATCTCACTTCTCAATAAACATCATTTACACTTAGTTTCCAAACCATTTGCGATTCTATTTTGCAAAATAAAGAGCAATGGCAGTTTGAATAAATCAAACATATAATCAATTTCTAGAATGAGCTCTTAATTATATACCACACTAATTTTTTTCCCATGATCTACATTTCTTCGCCCTATCTCCTTTTGAAAATGATACTTTACTCGACACCATGAAATGTCTTTTATGATTCAAAAACCCCTCCAAGGCTATTCTTCCATATTGTTTTTACCGATATTTGTCACTTGCGTTCCAATTCTAACAAGCAGTGTGAACGTCTTACCCACGTTTTTGTCTATATTGATCCATTTCCCTACTCAGTTCTCTAATCAGGGGAGGGAGGAAAGAACCAGTGCGATGTCTCGCGCTATATGAAGTTCGTTTACCTCGACCCAGAAAGTATTGTTGGTCGTTCGCAAGGTCGTCGCAAACTTTCCTTTTCGGGGGAAAAAGACGTTGCATAACTTTCTTCTGCGTAAAGATGGCTGTTTTTACAAAAAAAAAAAAAAAAAAAAATAACGAGTAAGGGTTCGGATCTGCAAGTTTAATTGGGTCAAGAGTTCCTGCAGGTGTGCTGTGTATAAAAATAAAGTGAGAAAAAAGATGATTTAAGTCTCTTTCCTTGCCATATTTCTGCCTTTATTTTTTTTTAAAATACATAATTCGTGATGAAAAAGAACAAAATGCAAATACAGGTGAGTTTGAATTAAAATTTTGAAAAACCGGCTATATGTATGCACCTGGCAAAACAAACGTAAAATTCAAATCTGAGGAAATTAGAAAATCTTAGGCAATTGGAAAAAGAAAACTGATGTGCTATTCAAACTTTACATAACACACATTCTATTATTTAAGGAACATTACACAAAAATATAAATTATAAATTTTAAATAAAATGTTAATTATATATATACACACACACACACACACACACACACATATATATATATATATATATATAAAGTTTTTTATACCCAACATTCTCTAGAGAATATTTCAAGAAGTTATATATTTAGTTCAATCACTTCTTGTAATTTAACCTCGTTCAAGTGATAATGAGGAAATCTGAGCAAGCACCCCTCTCTCCGAACTTCCACACTCCGCAAACTGGAGAATTTAGAATCTCGACAAATTTAGCGTGCATCAATCACGTGCACTGTCATTAACAGGACAAACCGAATGATTCTATTGATCAGAAAATATGTAGTGTTTCACCATCATAGTGCAAGACTTCACACAAGTTTCATAATTCATCTAAAACTGCTACAACTTAAATGGGATGTTATACCACACCCATCCTGGAAGTATTATTCTACGAGTGCACAAACGTGTTTAGTTCTGCTTACCAGAAAAGAGAGGACATTTTGAGCATTTGTTGTGAATGCAGATTCAAAAATTTATTTCTGTGTTATGTTAAATTAGAAATGCTTTTCACCATTGGCACAAAAATAGTTTTTTTTAGTTCGTTGCTTTTGTGCGGTAAATTTACAAATAGTCAAAACGGGAACTTTAAAGACACGCGGTATTTAGCACGCTCCCCCGATTTTCGATGGAATTGAGTCTCGAACTCCTTGTTCTCCGACTACTACTCTACGACTGCATCAATCAGACCATCTGATTTCCTATGCTAAACTCAGAAACTTGCGTCTCGATGTAAACATGACATACTTCTGACGAAAAATTTCACTACGCACTTTATAGAGGAAAAATAATTGCTAACACGTATCAAGAAATATTTGGTAACATGCCCAGATATTTTAAAAAACGAGTTAACTTGAATCTTTCCTTTTTTTTTTCCTTCTTAAATGATATTAAGAGGTGTCCGTTAATTTTTTTAAAAAAAATTAGAGTAGAATTAAATTTTTAGGTAAGTTATTGAATGAAATTAATTAGTCGTAATGAAGTCACAATTTTAACCTCTCGTTGAAACGTGATTCCGTCAAAAGTAGGCTAATTCCCGCAAGATTATTCCAGTGAAAATAATAATAATTACCTCGACTCTTCTATTTTCTTGAAGGCTTACAGAATTCTGTTCTTCTAATTATCACGTCGTTCCTGTTTTCTTAGAAGAAAATGACCCGGGGATGCATTATAGAAGAGAGCACGCTTTTTAAATCGTGTGTGCATATATTAGTGCGAGTACATATCAAAAAATGGCAATAGTGTGCCTCGCGAACCGCAAGCGGCTCTCGCAGGAAAAAAGTGCTTCTCTTTCTCAAATAAAATATGGTAAATTAAAATTACCCAATGTTCAACAGCAATTATTATCATTTCATTTCTTTTTACAAAGCTATTAATAAACTTACACATATCAGTGTCCAATTATAATTATTTCACTTCATCTTTTTTAATTAAGAAACTTAATGTTATTCAAAAACATTAAAAAAATTAAAACTTTGTACTGATTCTACAAAGCAATTTAGTAAAGAAAATCTTAAAAAGTTAGATGTGCTTGTGGATGCTTAACGAATGTTGTCCATCTTAGCAGTTAGCTGCAGAAAGTTAGGTTGATGATTTGTGAGAGAAGTTCACACAAGCTCATTTAAACGCAGATCAGTTAAAACGGACGGATGTTTATTTTTAATAAATTTAAGCGTTGAACTCAATTACAAAAATACAAAGTACCGAAAACGGAGACAAGTCTCAGTGCCCATTCTTGAGTTTTAGGCTATTTTTGTCCCTGATCCTGGTTTCCAAAACTTAACAGTTGAACCACCGTTTTGGAGAGAAATTCACAAAACCGAACC
>BMAW01024032.1:157409-227834 GCA_019974015.1 Nephila pilipes | reverse complement strand
GGAAACTTTACACTATCCATCTGGCAACTCTGAATAAACGGCTCTTTCAAATCATCCTTTCTGAAATATGGCTTCCAAAGACTGTGTAGCTTGCCACGGAGCCATATATGCAAAGTATTTATGAAATACATAAATGCAGTTCTTGAAATGATGCTTATTCAAATCTAATACAAATTTTATTCAGCTAATTAAAACTAAAGGATGAGAATGACAATTTTTCAATGTGTTCATGCTGCATTTTAAACTGTGATTTTTCTTAAAATTTGGTCTGAAAAAAATTACATTTACAGTAGAATAAAAATTTCATACTTTTCATGATAATAATGATGCGATTAGATTTTTAAAACATAATAAACAACCAATCATATCGAATATTAAAATAAATTGTACAGTTTAGTATACGAGGATTGGTTGAAAAACAATGCATCCATGACCATAATGTTTTTATTTGTCACCCGATTCTTAAGAATCTTTTTGTACTTAAAAGCTACATGAATCTTCTGTGTAATAAACTTTTCTTTATCCCCAGGTGACACTGGTAAGCTAAGAACTAGAAGAAGAAAAAATGAAGACCTACATTGAAATGAGGTTGAAGCAAGAAGCGTCATTGCACCCGATATTGCATCTCTCAACTTGCACCTTTTCTCAATGATGAAAAAACACCTCAAGGGACATCACTTTCGTTCACAAGACGAGACGAATGTTGCCATTAAAGCCCGGTATCGACAACAACAACCGGAATTTTTTTACGACTAGTCATGCATTAACGCACATGCGGGGAAAGGAATGAAGATTGTGTCAAAAAAGAATTGGTTCATTGGCTTTATTAACGTAGCACTAGAAGCAACATGAGGGGTACTGGTGACGGACCTCGTAACTCTGAACTTCGGTTAAATGACGAGGACGAACCTGAGCTGCTCCCTCTTCTCCAAGGTTCTACACCACTCCATCAAGAGGACTTTGTGAACCTCGACAAACTGAAAGTGCATCAACTCCAGCTAAACGGCGGGTCTTCAGAGACATCAAGACTAGAATCCTCGACTCGATGAAAATCCCCCAGCCGCGAGTCGCGACCATGACCACTAATCAACCGCGACCACATGTCAATAAAGGAATAGCACATTACACAGAGGATAAACGTAGCTTTCAGATACAGCAGTAATTGTAATAATCCATGGAAGCAATACTTTTCAAAAGTCTCGTATACTTTACAGGAATAAAATAATTCAATAAAACAATGATTAATGTAAACACCATTATTATTTCCTTTCCCTTCACCCGTAACAGGATACAATCATTTCTTATTAATTAATAGTATCTTTTGTCATACGCATAAAACTAAATGAAAAACTTTAATGAATTACAAATAGATTAATTTTATTTATGTCATTACATGCGTTTTCAACATTAATAAATCAAAATTAGTTATCCCCTTCAAATAATTCATTCCCAATAGTTTTCATGCAGATAACGTTACATTTAATTGAATAAAAAAACCCAAAGGATTAGGAACTAATAATAGACTTTCCTTCATTAAATCTGAAGAATTGGAGCAGCGTACCTTTATCTGAATGTATGTGACTGCTATTGAGTCTACTGATGCAAAAACATGTTTTCAAACGGATATTTTAAAAACACAAACAAGGACATTCAAAAGTTGCAATAAAAATTTTAAAAATAAACCTCTGAAAGAAATCACTTCAATAGTAAAAGTTTTTAAAATTACTTTTACAAAATCACAAATGTTCATTTGAAAATGTGGTTTTTGCATCAATAAATCCAACAATTTCTTGTATTAAATTTAAATTAAGTTCCTTTTATTAGCCACCCAAGGGGCTATTGTTTTAGTTAACCCAAAATTAAGAAAAATGTCATACCTGACCACTTTTCAAAAAATTTATCTTGTTTTTGCATATATTTTTGATGTCTGCTTTCACCAGAAACGAATTTAATTTTCAAAAATACGTCATAATCAATTTCTCCTGAATTTTTTATTGGATTGAAATGAAACAAATATAAAAATTAAGTATTTATTTATTTATAGATTTATGTATTACCTTAAATCATATGTAAACTGGAATCAATATATGACTGAAAATATATAATATTATTCGGAATTTTAAGACAGTTGTGAGGTAGCCATTTTTTTAGGCACCTAAGGAGCTATTGTTTTAGGTGGATCACTTTTGGAGTACCCTAAATCCCTTTTCAATTTTTTATCGTTTGCTTCAATTTTAATTACATTTAGCTTAAATATATTCAATTTAATATTTTATCCATTTGCTTTAATTTTAGTTATATGTAGCTGATATCATATTCAATTCAAAAATTTATTGTTTGCTTTAATTTTAATTACATGCAGCTGATATATATTTAGTCAAAAATAATTTATCGTTTCCTTTAATTTTAAAACCGGAAAAGTTTACTATTGTCCATTTCTCAATATTTCATCGTTTACTTTATTAATATTCAATCGAGTAATTTAATAATAATTATAAAAAAAAAAGCGCACCTTAGGTGTCCAAATCTGTTCTTCGCAAAATTTAGCACAGAATATAGAACTTCTTAAATATTTGTTCTTGTTTTACTGTTCCTTTTATTATATTAATTTTCATTTAATACTAATTTAAGTAATTAGTTAATTTATCACTCTAACTACTCATACGTCATTTGCCGTAATATTTATATCGCTTTGCATTATATTTCATTTATTATTTTGCACTACAACATCGTTAAAAGAGCAGGAACCTTATTATGATTTGGAATATATGCATTGTTTTTTATAACATTATACGAAGATATTTAATATGTCAAGAAATGTATTTAATCTAACAGAAACTATTTCAGAGGCAAATATAAAATTTCAAAGGGATTATTATATATTTCATAATTTTTACATATCTAAATTCTAAATCTCCTCCAAAAATAAAACTATATACTAATAGCATTAGAAATATGTGATCTACTTTCAAACCTATAAAAATAATGCAGTAACTTATAATAAATAAGTTTATATCTGCTCTGTTCATAATATTATTTATGCAATTTGACTTTTATGTTGACTTTCAAACAATTGACTGTGTTCATTGACCGTGTCAACGCTATTTTTCTGGTCTAGAGGGAAATATCTTTGTAGACGTCTTCTTTTTTTCACTCCTGATATAATATATATTTATATTATGCCAAAGTCAATTAGATAAAGAAAGAAAAAGGAAAAATATTTATATTGCTAAGTTTTAATTTACTAACAGGAAATTCTAATACAATTTTCTTACTGTGGGAAATATAAAAAAAAGTTTTAAAATTTATAACTTAGTTTCAATAGCTGTTAATTGAATTTATTTAATTATCTGATTTACTGCCCCAGGCTTACATTGTTTAATCCATATCCTAAAAGTTTCTCAAAAATTTTAATTGCCAAAAAAAAAATTATTTTTTCAAAAAACTTATAACAAGACGTTGGAAGAGAAAAAATTGCATTCTATATTATAATGTAGAAAAAGAAAATATTAGACTTAAAAAAATAGCATTAACAAGTTGCTTTTTTTAATGAAAAAACACTGCTTTTCACTTTTACTAATAGATTTGAAAGTATATTATAAGCCTTCATGTAGAAGAAAGAGAAATCTACATATAGTGTTATATTTCCATAAAATACCTGAAAGACACAAAATGCAGCAGAACGTACAAGGGGGTACAGTAAAAATTTAATTATTGTTAAAAAATAAAAGACACATATCTGGATAAAAAATTTATTCTGCATATGAATCGATCCTTTTGATAATAATATTTTAAATTACAGCTTTTAATGTTGATTCGTTCGATTTCAAGAAACCGTTGAAATTGAAGTGACCCCCAGTATTGTAAAGTATTAATTATCATACCGGAGTGTATCGTAAAATATTAATTGTTGTCAAAATAATTTCAACGAAAACTTAATTTTTATTTATATTATTTAGATTTCCCTACATAGTCGCCATCCAAAGTTGTATATTCCTCTCAGCGCTCCTTGACCTTTTGAAAGTCGCCATAGTAGAATTGGCAAATTGAACTCTGTCTTCTCCACACTGCAAATTACTTCAACTTATGACTTCCTGATACCAAACAGATCAACTTCAATAGTTGTAATTTACAAAATTGTGCATAAGAATGGATTCATATGCAGAATATATTTCATTATTTCTTAGTAATAATTAAAACTTTATGATATGTCTCGTGTCTGAAAAGACGAATACTAAAAATAAAGATTCAAAGCTATTTTCACCATATCTTGTTAAGCAAGTTAGTGATATCCCATTGTGCACATCTAAAAGGTATATTCCATTTACGGGTGTTCTTTACAAGCACTGTTTAAAATGATTAAGTGGCACGTGTTGCAGTAAAAACTTGCTTTTTTTCGATTAGCACTTTATAGTTTTCATGATTCCCATAGTTATTAAGACAAATTGAAGTTGTTAACTCTCATAAAGTCCTCTAAAATGGACGTATTTAATATGCTATTTTCTTCTTATCCACTCTCCAAATTTCTACCAATTTCTTTAAAGAGATATTAATCAATAAACAAATATTAATTTTCTTCGTTCTGTTATATTTAAGAAAAAAAAAGTCACTATACGAATCCTCTGTTTTCTTTCATTCTTGACATGGATTAAAAAACAAAACACAGATTTCAAAATCCTTTCCTTCGAAGAAAGGCTGACAGAAGTAACAAGTTAAAATCCATTACGATTAATTCAGAGTAAAAAAATATATATATATCAATAATTGCTCTTTTTGTGTCATCTTTCGAAAGCAAGCCGACCGATTTCGAATGTTCCGGAGAATGATGAATCATTTCGTTATTTTTCTACGAATTCGGAACTCACGCAATTTTTCAGTGTAATAAAAAGTATAAGTAAATAAATGGAATACCAACACGATGAATTTATCATTTCAATCAGCTTACAAAACAACTTCCACATCCTTGGTTGGGAAACATCATAATCAAAAATATTATGCGAAGACGAAACGTTCGAAAAAGTATCATTTCCTCACAGAAAAAAAAAAACATTTAAAAGTCAAACATTTGAGAATAGTTTTGTTTAAATGTTAAATATTTAAGCAAATCCCATTCAAAAAGAGATCGCATTTTAAGTCAAATTTCATCGACATTGGTTCTCAAAGTTTGTCATCCTCCTTTTAATTCGCTCCGTTTTTCAAAAATCAGAATGTGAACTTTTTTCAACTTTTTGTTAAAATCTATATACTTCTCATCACATGGAAACTGCGGCGACTATATGGCAGAATTACAAACTTAGAAACTTAACGAGAGTGGTTCAAAAAGTGCCCATATTAGGAATAGGAAATAATAATCGGGCACATGCACACAACTCACAGCAATATTTTCATTGATTATTTTTCCTTTCTCTGAGAAGTCCACGAGTATGACGCCCTTCCCTCCCCAAAAATGTTCACCATAACTTTTCCGGCCGATGAAATCATCTTCGCTTTCTTTGGAACATATTCTCCGAAAGCATCTCATTGTTCTGATTTTTGCTTTATTCGCGTTATAAAATGATAAATCCAGGTCTCATTGACAGTGACAACGCGATGCAAAATGACGACGACCACCCGACGCGGTAGAAATTAAATTTTGATTTGGCAGCAAATGGATGCCAAAACAAAATTAATTCATGAATCCGCGACGCATTTGTTTTGCCACCGTATAAAAAAATGGAAGAACACAATGGTAACATCAACTTTCCTAAGCAACGCCATCTGTCTTCAGATACAGATATCTTTTGAATCACCATGTAGATCACTAATTCTGATCTCGGTTCCATCAAAGAAACTTCGTTGTTTCCACCAAAGCGTTTGCTGTTCCACATCCTTCATAATTCAATAAATCAATAAGTTCCATCAAACGTCATTTCAAGGAATAATAGCAGCTGTTACTTGTTAAAGTTCTCTATTTTTCTTTCGGATAGTGGACAAAGTTTAAAAAATGAGGTACCAATTGAAGTATCGACTTCGTCAACTAACCAATATTCAGATTGAGGTAAGCCATTGCTAGTACCTCATTGTATCCACTGAGAGAGACATTAAACTAAAAAAAAAAGTTCTTTAAAATCATCTCACTCTTTTTATCTTGAAGAGCTTTGTGTGTTCGTGTGTGTTTATGTTCTCAAACATTTTTCAGAACTTGACCATTTGTGCTTTTGAGTGATTGAAACCGGTTAAAAATGTCTGAATAACCCAATATATTTTATATTTTAAAATAAAACACTAAGAAAATACTCTTTGTTACAAAACCGCTCTTGCAATCAAGAATAATATTACGAGAAGAAACACAACAGTGTATTTACACCACACCCAGCTTACAACGACAAGCGTAGGTATTAGCACTTTCGAATGACATGTAAACACCCCCGATATAAATGAAAAATAATTTATGTGTCATTTAAAATAAATCCAACTAAGCTTATGTCCCTTTCATAACTGTGTATTTTATGAAAATGTTGTATAACAATTTCTTACTTGTGCTACAAGAGTGTAGGCACAAATGCTCAAGTCAAAAGATACCTGTCCTTAGTTTTTGATATTTCCCACCTAGATTATTAGCATAATAGTAAATTTAAAATTTCCTTGTAAAGTCAGTCCTCATTAGAATGAGAAAAGCTTTCATTTTTGATTAAACGTTTTCTTTAAAAGAAATTTTCGTTATTTCGGATTTATTCGTGATTAAAAAATATACATAATCCCTTTCAAGAAATTTTCAATATTAAAAAATTTGTTTCGAAATGCAAGGTTTTTACTGATTTATAAATATCCACTACGAAATTTAAAAAATTCAAATAATAGAAACATATTATAAGGAATATTTTTTTTTCACAATTTTCCTTACTATTCAAAATTGTAAGAAAATACAATTACGAAAGTGACAAAGTGAGTCCAGGAAAATAAGATTAAATTTCTAAATTCAGGAAGTTGTAAAATTTGAAATGAGGAGAAATGAATTTTAAAAATGTGTAATATTTATCCAAATGCTTTATTCGGATGTTTTAAGGATATTTTGCAAATCATCTAGGATCTAGATCAATAATAATTAGTAAGGAATAAATCCAGTGTATATTTATTGAATGTATTACTTCACGGCATTTAAACATTTTGCAATTTTCATAAATCAACTGTGATATTCTGTTTTATCCTCCATAATATATCTTTTATTTTTAACAAGTAACAAGTAAAAAATACCACTTATTAGATATAATTTAACACGATAATACGATTGTAAATAATTTATATGTATAATTGGTTTTTCTCGTACAGTAGAAACTTATTCAATGACATAAAGAAATAAACACAGCAGTCTGTACCCTCAAATTTTGCTGAATATCTCAAATATAACTTGACAAGAGAAGCAACAGAAAAAGCTCATGATAACCGACTGGGCCAATTGCTGAGCCCTTTCAGCATCTTTCACAACTCCAATTGGATGGAATTCAACTCGTAACTTATGGCATAGTTCCGATTTTAGCAATCACCAGTGTGAACCTTCGACAAAAGTCTGTTCTATTACTCGCGAATCTATTTTCAAATAGAAGACCATCTACGAGGGGTGTCCAGAAAGTAAGAGAACTGACGCTCGAAGTGAGTATTTTCAAAAAATTATCTGTACTGTAATCAAGATCAAAATTTTGGAAGTAGAATGCGTTTGTCTCAGTTTGTTGAAAACTCTTGTTGCAGAGCAGAATTGAAAAGAGAATTTCGATTTGGGGAATGTAATTCTATTTCTTTTAAGGAAAGGAAACGCGCCTCGCCAGATTTTTAATGAGAAAAAAGACTTTACCGGGATGGTGTCGTGGGCCGTACTTATGTATACAAATGGTGCCGTTATTGCAAAGATTGCAGGAAAAAAAATACAAAAACCTTTGTTTCCGCCCAAAAAATCATGGCTTCTGTCTATTGTACCCTTAAAGTGATTCCCCTCGTTGAATTTTTGCTTGCAGGAAAAGCAATTACTACCGATTTCATTTGGTTTTGTTTTGTTAACGTCGCACTTTTGTTAACACGAGGGCTATTGGAGACGGACCTCGTTATTCTGAACCTCGGTCAACTGACGTGGATGTCACCTGAGATGTCTCTCTCTCTCCTAACTTCCATACCACGCCAACGGGAGGACTTTGAGTCCCGACAGATTTAACGGGCATCGGCCTCTGCTACTCAGCGAGTCTACTGAGGCATCAGGGCTCGAACCCAGGACTCAATGAAAACCGTCGGCCGCGAGTCCGATGCTTTAACCACTAGGCTACCGCGGCAACGCAATTAATACCGAACGGTACTGAGAAGCCATAAAAAAAATACGGAGTGCGATACAGAACAAAAGAAGAGGAAGAGATTGTGTTTGTTGGATGACAATGCATGTCCCCACGCAACCAACACCACGAATCAACGCTTGGACTCATTCAATTGGGATATCATCAACCGCTCCTCTCATAGCCCTGATCCGACACCATCAGATTTTCGTCTTTTCATCTCTATGAAGTCGTTTATAGGTGGAAGCCGTAAGAGTGTCGTCAAACGATGGCCCAACAAGGCGGTGGAAGACATTTTAAACGAAGGTGTAAGAAAGTTCACCCATCAGCTCACAAAGTGCATTGTGAAGGAAGGTCAAAAGTGGAGTTCGGTGTAGGCAGTGGCGTACCCAAGGGGCTGCAAAGGGACATATACACCACCCCTCCAAGATTTCTTCTCGAAATTTAAGTATTTCAGGATAATTCTATTATAATATTATAGGTATTCTAAATTATAAACATAAGAACTTTTTTTTTCCTCTCCTCACATGCTGAATTTTTTTTTTTTTTTTTTGTTTCATCACGAAGAGAAAAAAAGGATTTCAGCTATGCCAATTCCTCAGATAGAAATAGAAAAGACTTTGGTACCTCTGAAAGAGTACCTCTGGTTCAGTATTCATAGATAGAGAGAGGGGAGTGCAACCCTAAAAAAATGCACCCCAAAAATTGCAAATTTAATTTTCATGGTAACTTAATCCTTTTTGAAAATGATTTTTACTTTTTAAATTTTTATAGCTTGATAAAAAATATGTATATCGATACTTGAATAGTTCTAAATAGGAGAAATAAGATCGATATAGCGTATTATTTACTTTTTACCAAATGGTAATTCTAAACTAAAAAATTGCTTCTATCATGCGCCCCCCCTTTTTTTTTTAGTTTTCTTATTCTTGGGGTACTGCCCTGAGTATACGTTTATGAATTTGTAATCTCTCAAAAATATATTGCATTTTCGATTTTTAAGAAATTGAATACTCTTACTTCACAGACATCCTATGAAAGCAATTTATTCATTATTTGACAATAGTATGACATAGTTTCCATACAATAACACAACTCTTAACACATACTAAATAACTTAGTTTTGATTACGAATGCTTCAGAGTTCTAAAACAACTTTATTGCTAGTCTGATTCCAATAACAAATTAATTATGTACATTTTTATTTATTTGAAAGTTCAGAAGTGTGTTTTTACTTTGAAATGTGACGGAGAACAGGAATTTTCTCATTTCCCTCACCATCGAAACAAATAAATGACATCAGTTTTGGCCGAATTTCTAGATCGAGGATTAACCAATCGGCGTGTCGAGGAACACGGATATGCAGTAAGGACATCATAGTTGTATCACGAATATTTAGAAATCGCAAATGAAATCATTTTCAAAAAAAGTCAAATGCGCATTTAAAAATCGAAACATCTTTAAACGAATGCTCTGGAATATTATTGTTGCAATAAATGTTTAATTTCTAAATTGAAATTTTGCAATAAATACACATTAAGCTTTCAGATTTCACAAAATCTAATAAAACATGGCTAGTATTGAGCAAACCCGAATCAAACTGGGCGTTTCGCGTAACTCGTTTGATTAAATAAATGATTAAAATTCTGAGAGATATCTTAAACTTCAATTAAAATCATTTGCACGTGGGTTTCACTAAATTACTTTTTCTTGGGGAATGTATACTACATGATTTATTAAAGGGACCAAATTATTTTCCTTTTTTCACAGCAAAGAGAATTTCATGATATTCGCTATACGAAAAAAATATGAGGAGTTATTACAAAAAAAAATTAAGATAAGGCACACTGGCTCTTCAAAATAATGAAGTTTTTGGTGTAATTTAATTCTGTGTGATCGTCTTTTTATCATGAGGCATTTTGACAGAAATGACATTCCATTTCAGACCAAATACGATTCAAGATATTTGGATTCATTGCGAAAATGGCGATTTTGCTCTGAGGCAAATTTTTTTTTTCTTTACCAATAAATCATACGCAATAAAAATTAAATATAAAATACGAAGTGTAAAACGACTTCAGTTTTATATATATATGGCATTTGTCCTAGCTCTATTTTTTGACGACGTATAGCTCTGCTGAGGCTATTCTAAGGCTGTGGTGTTATTATTGTGCTGCTGCCATCTGTTAAACGGCCCCAAAACAAAGGTGACATTGATTCATAGGTAAGTTTTGATTGATTCTGCGTCGAGTTGTCGCCATTATTTTGCGTTGAGTTATCACAGTCGATGAACCCTGGATTCCTCATGATATTCATGGACGTCTTAGAAAAAAGAAAAATGATCACTGGACAGTGAATTACTCCATTCAAATTTCCCATTCCTAAAGCTCCATTTCTCATTCCAAACGGGGGTACTTTTTGAACGACCCCCGTACCTGTTTCTTGCAATCTTTCAAACAATTACTGCCGTCATTCTACGCCTTGTTTGTATTTTTTATTACTACTATGTGTCAACACTATATATTTAAATGGCAATCTCTTTCTTAAAAAAAGAAATTAATAAATGTTTATCTAAGTTTTTAAAAAATAGCGAAGAGATCTTTTGACGATACAAAAAAGTAAAATATTAGGGAGAATATTTAGTAACTTCAGAAAAATTGTAAAACCCTTATGTAGTATGGCATGCGTGAGTGAGATGCCTTTTTGGCATTTTGAATGAAGATCTCTTCCTTTTAGTTCATGACAAGCATTTTATTTATTTCTTTTTGGGTTCACAGCACACGGATACATCACAGTAATATTTATAAGGAATACAAAGATATTTTCACACACAACTCGTATACACACGCACAACAACTAAAGATTGGGAAGAAGTCTCTCTTTCTCAACGTCACCACAGGTGGCGTTAGCAGTCCCGTTAAAGTTACAGTCATGGTGACTGTTACACTTAGATGTAGTTTATTACTTATGATTTATTTTTAGCTTTCGATTCTTAACATCTTCCTGTGGCTCTGAAATAGTGTTGTTACAAATGAATAAAAGTTTCCACTAGAATTTACCTGCATTAAAAATATGCTATAAAGTAAACATTGATATTTCAAAAGTTTGACAACTGCAATTTAGTATTTTAAAGAGACTTTTCAGAATTGCAATAACAAAGGAAAAAACATTTCTAAGGAAATTTTCACCAAGAATAATGATTTAAAAACACATCCAAAATATCATTCTCTATATTGTTGAAGGATATTAGCCCTAACAATTTAATGCCTCGAATTGAATAAAATCATGATAGAGCTATAAGAAAATACGATAATTTTCGCTTTATCATCACAATTTTTATCAATAAAATAACCGAATAGCAAAATAAATAAAATTGTATCCGACAGAAAAATAAATTTATTTACGAGGAAAAAGAAATTCGAAGTATTGGAATTCGAAAATAAATAATATATGAATTTGTATTCGGAGGAAGCGTTGAAAATGATCTCGAAACGAAGATAATTTTAAAATTGGCATAACCTTTTTTTTAAAAAATATACATTAATAATTTTTGAAAACCCAGAAATAAAAGACCTATGAAACTGTTTGTAGCAGAATTTACCGGTTGAGCACATTTAATGAAAAAAAAAAAAGGTTATGCATCAATTTTTTTAAGTTTTACAAGCATGTGAACATCCATCTTGCAGAAGATGCAATTCCGATTTTTGGTTTGGTCTTATAACGTCGCAATAGATACAACACGAGGACTATTGGCGACGAACCTCGTAATTCTGAGTCTCGGTCAAGTGGACGACACCTGATCCGGCACCTCTCTTTCCTAACTTAAACACTACGCCAACGGCAGGACTTGGATTCGGACTCGAGGGCTTGACCTCGACAAATTTAACGTGCATCAGCTGCGACTCCAAGGCGGGTTTTTAGTCGCATCAAGGTTTGAATCCCCGACTCGATGAAAATCACCGGCCGCGAGTCTGCAACCTGCAATACCGGAAAACCTGTTAACCAGTTTACTAGTAAATTAGTATTTTTGCCTCATATTACTCGCGTTAATTATATATTGTCTTAACTGGCAATTCGATAAACTATGTGCATAACTGTGACATACTTATTTGTGTGGACCCCCCCGGGGTGCGGTCGTTGCACTGAACCTGATAATATTCCTCTGGTACACGCTCAACAAATTAAAAATATTAATAAAATAGTTAAAGAAGAATTAGAGTATAGCAAAAAAATCGTTTAGTCGGATTAATTGGCGCTTAGAGTCGGTCCGGGATACCGAAAATTTGGATCAGCTGGAGAATGGGGCAAAATGAAATAAAACAAAATAGACGCACAGAGAAAATAATTTTTACATTGAGCAAATCGAGCATGAATCCTATTGACAGAAGACAAAATAGATCTCCATTGTAAACTGTAGAAACACTCTTAAAGTCCTTTACACAATAGAGTACCGTATGCCATTTGCCACTGGTGATAAAAGGTGTTACTAAGTTTTTGTACAGAACATTCGAAAAGTCCTTCCAACCACTTGTATTTCTCACATTCACAGCTGCTAAAAGATTTCAGTAAAGAAAATAATTTTTCAAAATCCGTGGATGAATAACATGAATGTTATTATGGAAATCTGTGAATAGTTTCTCCAATTTTAAATACGAAAACAAAATTCTTCATGTAGACCGATTGGGGGTATTCGGATATCCGAGTTAAAGGGGTCCGACTTAACCACCTTCTATATTACCAATGGTGAAATATAATAGGGGAATATATTTAAACTGTGTACGATTTTTTTAATAATTATTAAGTCAACAAGTGTAGGATATGAAAAAGTTTTTCCTACGTCTAAGGATTATTTTGCACAAAAATTAGATCACAATTAGGAGACGAAAAGGTTGTTCATCCATGTTTCTTACGTGCTTATTCCTTAAGGCTGTCTTCGTTTAATGTCAAAGAAACCGAACAAGACTACGAACACATTTCCAGACAAAAAATTTGTGACGTTGTAACAAGTACATCCGTTTATGATGTAGAACTCTTAAAATTCAGGAACATTCCAAAAATATGCCATATTTTATTACAATACGTATATTTTAAAAATCATTCAGCATCATTGAGTATTGGAAACGAAATAGGGGACGCGTTTTACACCCGGAAAAGGGAAATATTGATAGAAATGAGTGGTTGTATATAATATGCTGCTCTCAAACAGATAGCGAAGTCAGATTATAAAATTAATGTTCAAAAGTTTTGTTATCGGAAAAAGCATTCCAATTTCGAGTTCTATATTTCAACATTGCGCGAGAGAAGACAGCCTCATGCCCTAAAACGCGTCGACAAACAGAGCATATATTTAATTATGCAAGGTGTGGCTATTAAACAACAAGGCTAACTCCGCTAACGAAGAAATGCGCATGCGCCAAATGCCAGCGACCGACAGCTGTTTAGCGTGAAGCCTTCTCTTTCGAATGCCGTGCTTCTAGTTTCAGTTAACAAATCCGAATACCCGTAGCCTTCATTACAGTTTTTTGTTTGTTTCGCCGGAAAAATGATAAGTGATCAATGAATTGTTGTGACATTTCACAAGAAACTTGGAAAAAACGTTACTGAAACTTATAAATTATTGAAAGAAGTGAATGGTAGTGAATGCTTATGTACGTGTTATTGAGTGATAAGACGCTGAAGGGCTGATTCATGTCCCAGTCTCTCTTCCACATCAAAACGGATGGCAATATAAAAAAAATCGGTAATCTGGTTCGATCTGATAGTAAGTTAAGTATTTGCGCAATTGCCAAGACTGCAGGAATTGACAAGGAATCCGTGCGGCTAATTTTTCTTCCAAGATAACGCACCGGCTCATTCCACATTGTCTGTAGAGAGGTTTCCAGCCAAGTACAGCCTTCCAGTGTTAAACCATCCACCTTATTCTTATCTTGAGCCACCCGACTTTTGTCTGTTTCCTAAGGTGAAATCTGCATTAAAAGGGACAAGATTTGAGTCCATTGAAGCTGTGAAAGAGAAAGCGACAAGCGTTCAGAAAGAACTGATAGAAGAAGACCTCAAGCACTGTTTCGAACAATCGAAAATTCGCAAGGAGCGTTGTATGGTTAGAGGAGAGGTGTATATTGAAGATGATAATAAGTAAATATGTATGACATCAAAACAAAATGTTTCACAGCATCAGTCTCGTTATTTAATAGCCACGCCTTGTATATTTGTATTGCTTTCATTTGAAAAAATATTCATGTATAAGTATTACTCATAATTAGTTTTAAAATAGCTGAATTTTATTCATGTTATTTACGTTCAGAATACCATATATTTTCATATGCTTTCGTCGCATCATACAAGAATCAACTGAAACGTCTCGTTATGGATATTTATTTTATATTCTCAACTTAAAGAATTCCCGGTAATTTATTGGTACACCGGTTTTGCTCGGAAATTCTACCGCATTACTGGTAATAGAATTAGTCGGTAAATTTGCAATCGCTTGTTGATATGGTGTGGAAGTTAACAGAGTAGTGTATCGTGGTTCATAATTACGACAGCTGCCATCAATTGACCTCGTGATGCTGCTAGTGACTGTAATAAGTATGTGCTTGAAAATCAATTTAATTAGAAATGTAAACTGATTATAGCAAATTTTAATTAAATGTTATCGAGTGAATCTCGAATATTGGCAGAAAATACAATAAATAAAATGATAATGGAATAAAATTCTCTTATAGGCTCAAATAAAAAGCCTTGAACTCAACTGTAAAAAACATTATATCCAGTAAAACGCCGTTTTTGATCTTTGAAATAAAATATTAGGTACATAACGTTCATTCTAAGGATTTCAGGCTCATCATTATGCATGGGGAATACAGTCTGTTTAAACAATAAAAAAAATCTCTGAGCTCATCCGTTCTTGTAAGAGAATGCGTGTCGGCCGCCCATCCGAAATAGCTATCCTGTATCCATTACACGGAGGTTTTATTGACCTAGACTTCTCTGTCCTTATTTTGCGAGAGAAAGTGTTTTATTTTCACTTTTATCCTTCACCACATGTCGCAAGTGTGACTTTCACCTCGCCGTTTTATTCCGTTGGCGGTTCGATTGTAGGACTCAGCGCCATTCGAATTCCAATTAAAGAAGCTTTTGTGGCTCAATGTATTCTTAATTTTGGCCCATTTTTGAGAAAGGTAAGCCTAAACGGCCCTGACCTTAAGTTGCGGAGGCGCATCTTGGAGAAAGAGGTGTTGCCGATACTATGACGTCACAAAAGTTGTTGTGTAATTACCAGTGTTCTTATAATTGTTCTAAGAATGATGTTCTAAAGATCTTAGAAAGATTTACATTTATGTCACATTATTAGTATTGAAATTCTAATTAATCAAAATTAAACAAATTTAGTTTTTTTATTATACTAAAGGAAATACAGATCAAAATAAAATAAAAAAAAGCTAATGAATTATGAGAATGATTTCCGTTTATTCACAGTTTTGCTAATTGTAACATTTATCAAATACCGAAGTAAATTGTAGTTTGTTTTTGTAAGAATTGAAGTATAGAAGAAAGGTAATAATTTTCGCCATATTAAACATATTCACCAAGTGCTGTGCAAATATGGAATATTTTCAGTCACATTGATATTTAGGACCTGAAATGTTTCAGGCTCTTAAAATTTTTAGAAAATCATTGTTCATGGGTGATTATAACAGTATATTGCATTTATTGGCTTTCCTTAACACCACACACTCCTTGGGGGGGGGGGGGGGAATCTATAATACTAGTCCATTCAATAACAAATCTGAAAACAGCTCAGATTATTTGTCAAGTTATATGATGAATATTTTATTTACCAATGCCAAGTGATTTTAGTACAAATATAAAATATATATCCCTTTATTAAGAGGATCTTTCAATAAGTTCTTAGAGAATGCAAGAGATGGCACTCGTAGCATCGAAAATAGCTTGTTTTTAGTAAGCATCATGACTCACTAGACAGCTGTCTGAGTCTCAGTTATTCGTATTCGTGATTATAACGCCTTTCGCACCTCAAAATTCTTCGTCATAACTTTTCCAGACGATCAGGCCATCTTCGGCATTTTTGGAAAAAATTCACCGGAAGCAACCCATCGTTTGGATAGTTGCTCGACTTCCGGTGCATAGTGATGAATCCAAGTCTCACCGAAGAAGACAACTCGACGCGGAAGCAATAATATTTTAATTTGTCAACAGATGATTACAAAATCAAAACTAACTTATGAATCAATGACAATTTTGTTTCAGCTCCGTTTAACAGATGGCATCCCCATCGAAGCATGAATATTTTCACTCACATGTTATTTGCTTTTTCAAAGACTATTGTATAAGATTTCTAAAGCCACGTAAATACTCATCATTTTAATTTGAACACTTGTTGATTACACACGACATATTTAGAAGAATTCTTGATTAATGAATTGATTTATATAATATTCTCTTCAAGCATTTTATGGCTATTGAAAATAGATAATTGCCTTTAGATAGATAATTAACATTTTTAAATGATTCTTCGAAACAGTTAAAGGTATATGGGACTTGTCGCATTATTCCCAAATAAATGATTTACATTTAAAATAGAATGAGAATCTTTCACTGTTTTTTTTTTCTAAATTTTACATATTATTTAGTTGCATAAAATATTTTTTCCGTGTGACATGACTCTTGATAAATAGTTCTCTGGAACTAGATAAAAGTTTGAAATTTAAACAAAGGTGTGAAGCATAGCAACTCGAAATTCCAGAATAGAAGAAAAAATTATCTTTTCATGCTAACTACAACGAAAATATAAAAAAAAAAAATTTAAAGAGGAGGCTTTATATCAATTTTGTTTATGTTACATGAATCTCATAACTAGGGAGTTTTCTCTGAAAAAGAAACGTTGAGAAACCTCTATAATATTTCTTGATTTTTGCATGGAAAATAACACATCGATCAATAACTCCCGAGTCTAACATTGAAAACAACATTTTTTTTGCAAAATTTTTTTTTATTCATCAACATAACACCTTTTGTTAATCCCCTTCTAGGGTGATAAATCGTTCCAACGCTTTTCCAAATCTTTTTTTTTTTTTTTCCCCCCCCCCCCCAAAAAAAAAAAAAAAAAAAAAAAAAATTTCTTTCGCAAGAAATCTTTTTTGTTGAGAGTAAATAGCGATAAACAGCTTTCTGAATCATCGACTCGTTGCTGTTTTTGTTCCATCGAAAGCAATCGCGGCACCCACTTGGAAAAAACCTTTTTCACTTCACTTCAAAAAACCTTTTTCACTTCACTTCAAAAACCTTTTTCCTGGTCCGATCGACTCAAAATTTTGACACGTTTCAAGCAAAGGTTAGTACTCTAGAAAGACCTGGTTACTGGTTTACTACGAGCGCCATCTCTGGGGTAGTCTCGGGAGTTATTGATCGATGTGTTAAGATTCTATTAAAACTATTCTCCTTGTTTTGAATATCTCACAAACAAGTTTTTAAAAACATCTCATCTCATTTTTCTCTTATTATTCGATTTCTTTCTAATAAATGCTGAAAGCGAGTGACGATTCTGGAACATGTATCTCGGAAAAAGGTATTAAGTCCCTCAGAACTAAAATTGTGAAGAATTATTCGAATTGCACAAGAACGTTAGGTACCAACAATATTTATTACGAAATATTAAGTATTTGTAGCAAATGTTGACTTTTGACGGATGCGTGTCAGAAAACATTAAAATTTCATTTACTTTTCGTTTCAAAAACAGCAGGTGTACATGACCTTGAACTATCCCAATCGAAATCCGCCCGTGACACATCTCAGCAAACCTTAGATCATCGCTTCAAAACTCTTGTGACTAAAAGGATTCGTTTTTGACCTCGGCATTGAATTGCAACACAAGTAAAGACACTCGACTTTTATTTACACAGTTTTGTTCAGCCGCTCGTCACTGATTCTCAAAAGGACATTAGTTTTGCTTTCGGTGACACTGATGGCACCGCACATAATGCAATCCCCATTCAAACTTTGTTCAAGGTGAAGGGTAGGCTATGTAAACAGTTGAGACTCCTCGCGCGCCCTCTCCCGTGTGGACGAATTAATAGGCTTGCTATGTTGGAAATTTTGCACAGAATATTGATTGAGAATAGGAAACAAACACAAAATAGTAGAATCAAATTTATATACGAATTACGGTTTTGTTTCCATTATATTTAATTGCAAATTTCAATTTTTTCATTATTTTTTTTTTTTCATTTTCGAATGCAATTAGACCACGGTATATTTACCAGAGTAAAATATGTAAAATTAAAATAGTTTTCAGTAAGTAAAGATACACAATGCCTCATATTCATTCAAAATATTTTTTGTTGATAAAACGTCCTATACAAATTATTGCAACATGTTTTCTTTTTTCATCTTAAGGCTCCCATCTACCCGCCATTTTGATTTCATCAGCTTTATGTTAATTCTATGGAAATTCGACTTGAATTCTCCCATCTTTACTATTTGATCTATTTGAATGCAATAAAGTGCATCTGAAAGAGCAAAAAATAATGAATGCTTCTGTGGAATTACTTTTTTCCTCCGATTCTTAAGAATATTTTTTAAAGACCGGAAAACTCAAAAGCGAATAATTAAAATAGAGTTAAAAATATTTTTTAAAAATAGGAGGAAAAAAGTAATTCCACAGAAGCCTTCATTATTTTTTGCTCTTTCAAATGCACTTTATTACATTCAAATAGATCGAATAATAAAGATGGGAGAATTAAAGTCGAAATTCCATAGGATTAACATTACGTCCACGAAATCAAAATGGCGGGTAGACGGGAGCCTTAATTTTCACTTTTGTCCAAGCATTCATTAAATCTGGGAACACGCTTTTGTTTTCCTCAGTCATATAAACTTATTGCCTGTAATCAAAAACCCCTCTCAATTTCAGTTTTGATCTCCTACAAGATGTTCTTTAGTTTCTTCATTGAAAAGGAATAAATTAAAGTCGCTGGGAGCACACAAGCTCCGGGCTATATTGCAGATGGTCCGAAACTTCTCAACTTTGATTTGTATTTTGGTTTGAATCGCTGTGCAAACCCAAGAGTAATCATGATGCAAGAGAACTCAACTTAACAGCAATCCCCAACGCTTGTTTTGAATAGTCTGTCGAAGACGTTGGAAAGTTTGGAAATGTGCAGCAGCAGTTATTAATTGTGTCAGAAGTTATGAGGTCAATCAAAAGTATGCCTTATCTGTGCCCCAAAAAACAGAAGCCCTTTTTTTTTTTTTTTTTGTTGCTGAAATTGAAAATTTGAATTTCATAGATGTTGGAAAACATGTATGTGTGGTGCATTGACTGTTTCATGTGGATTTCAAATGTATGGTAATAAACTCGCGTCTCGTCACCAATTACAATATCATTAAAAAAAACTCTCCTGCTTCTGATAGCGTGTGTGAGGAAATCGAACGCAAAGTCCCAAAGTTTTCTTTTTGTGTTCTTCCGTTAACATTTTAGGAACCCATCGCTCAAGCAACAAAAATAAAAACTGACGTAATAAAAAGTCATCAGAGGCACGTCCAGTATAATTTTATTCAATTCGTTCATATGAGACACCAATTTTCACGAATTGCTGTTTCTTTGAAAAAGAGTATCACAGATGACCTACCTGTTAAGTGCCCGACCTCCAGAGAAATCGCGTTTGTGTTCCATTTCTTTAATTTTTATTAATGTGTATTTTGAGTTAAATAATGTTTTTATTGTATTTCATTTTTATGTGAGCTTAATTTCTTTCTAATCTTTTAAATATATATTTTGTGTAAAATGATTATTTTCTATCATGTTAATCCCATATTATCTATCTAAAATTTATCTATTGCACGATGGCAACTTTGTTTTGTTTTGAACGTTTTGAGCAGAAACGGGTGAAGGCACGGTACTCTCGCATGTATATGTTCGCCGCACTAAACTGCTGCCAGTTGTAAATGTGATATCTCTTCAAAAATAAATTGTTGTGTTTGAATTACAAGAGTTCTTTTTAGTCCCGTGTCGAATAAATCAAGACAACTACTTCTTTTCAATGATTTAAAATGATCCCATACATGGGAACAATTTCTTAATGAATATCCCCTCTTCTTTTGTATTCGAATAAATATGACGGAGATTTCACATTCGGTGGGATTATGAATCGGTGCAGCCATTATAAAATCGTTTTACTCGAACCACATTTGGCACGGGAATGACAAACGAACATGAGGGGATGACGAAGTTTACAAAGTTAAAACTACTATTGCCAATGCACATACCAAAACTCTTTCTCTACGTGTTTTATACTTTCTTTTCGAAAAATTTCCAAGTAAAATTTCGGTCGAAGGCATAGATTATTACGGAGTACCTTTCCTACAGGTAGAAAATCGTTCCCGATCAGAATTAATACATTGCATTAAAACTCTTCAAATGATAGTTAATCAATTAATAATAAAAGAAAATCTCGATAATATTCAACTTTTCTGCACACAAAAAACCCCTCTTAAATGATAAAAGTTGTAAATTCCATTAAAGGCGAATTTGTTGTGTAATTTTGGAAAGATTACTACCTGGGAACGCCACGCGCCATTGACATAAAATCGTTTTAACATTAATTATGGAATACACTTCAATTATATTTTTGTAAATTCAATAGTTCTGACGTTACATCCTTCCATTAAGACAAGTACTCCGAAAACCTTCGATATTCTGTCGTAAAAAGGGGAAAGAAATTCAAAACAAATAAATATAAGCATTACCATCTTTCTTAGAAAAAAAAGTGTATGACCCACGTAAAAAATGTTTACTCATACCCATTAAAAGACGTACATTTTTCAATTTTAGACAACAATGAGTATTCTCAAAAGATTGATTTTAGAACTGTTGTTAAGTGCAGTGAGATTACGTCAGGAGAGGCCTGAAAATATAAATCATATTGCGTGATTTTGTCTCATTTTTTCAACCGCTTCCGGATTACTCAAGTCGGCATTTTGAGTTTGTTTTACGCCAAAATATTATCTTTGCACGCACGTGATTCCGCTCGCGTTAGTAAAAAGCAACAAAATTTTACAAATTAATAATTAGCCTGATCCCATCGAACGATCTGCAAACGCATCATAATTTTTTTTTCTAATAGTTCTCGATGATGTTCTACTAAACCGCAATTTGTATAAGAAATTAAGCATTTAAACATCAGCCACGTGTTCTTAAAAACTCAGAAAATTGCTTTTAATGGGTGCTATGCTTCAAGAGATAATCGAAAATCAATCATTTTTCGAAACTCAGTAAAAATATTTCTTTCACGGTACTTCTTATTGTGTAAAATCTTTGCACAAATCTCACTTTTCTTACGACTCGAAACAAATCTAGTGCAAGGATATTTTTTTCCTCTCACAGCTTCACCGATGTTTGAAAAACAGAGCAGTTTTCGTATTTAATGAATAATTGCAATGAGATAAGTTATTCAAATCCTAATTAATCTTAATTCCCTTTTCAGCTAAGTATAGCCTACTTATGATAAATTACATTCAACATATTTAGTATTATTTCAGTAAACAGTCGCGTTTATGCGAATTAGAGCAAATATTCATTTGATAGATGAGATTAAAGAGAAATGCAATGGCTTTCCAAAGCAGCTATAATTATTTTTTCACTCGATATCTCTTTTGTCCCAGTTAAGTTATCTTTCTATCTGATTAATACTCACAAGCAAAATATTTGTATTTGATTGATAGTTTATTGACGTAGCGTTTAGAAGTAACACGACGGCAATCGGTGACGGATCTTTCAATTTTGAAGTTCGGTCAAGCGACGAGGTTGATTCCTGAGCTGGCACTTCCCACTCCAAACTTCACCACTCCAACATAAGGACTTGGAACCTCAACAGATTTAACATGCATCAGCCTCTCTATACAGCAAGTCTTTCGAGGGAGTAACATCAGAACTCGAAACCACGACTCGTCGCAAACAACACCACGAATTCGCGACAGTAACCACTCGGCTACCCGAACAAAATTTGTATTATAGTAAATGTTTTTCGTACATGTAACACATCATTAATCCTTTGCGTTCTGTAATCCATAATGCTTAAATTTAAATTAATCAAGTCGTTTAGAAAATTCGGAATTTTTTTTTTTTCTGTTCAGATGCTGTGGAAGACTACTGAACCGATTTTTGAAGCAGCTTTATTTTAGAAAAATCGAACGATTTACGCAAAAACTAGTGATTCAGCATGCATGTATACAGTAGCAATTTACTGTTTATCATAACAGTCTTCTGTTACATCACATTAAGTTAATGAATCGTAACACTCGTAAAACAATTATCTACAAATTTCAGAATACGATAATGGAATACTCGGTTGTTGCTTTTCCTTTTATTCCAAACATTTTATGTCATTGATATGAATGTCACTGAAATTTTCAAAAATTCATTATTTAAATCAACCAAACGCGTAATAAGGTTTAATTATGATTTATATCACTTTTGTACCCATAAGACTTATAATTAAATTGTATCATGCGGAATTTAGGATATATTAACGTTTTAGTTTATAAACGGGTGAAGGTGTACGGTTTTAATAAATTAAAACAAAAATCGCTACGTATATAAACAGTAGGTTTCAGTAAGAAATCACTGTAAAAATTTTACAAAATTTAATACATGAAATACTTTTAATGGACGAGTAAAAGTTACATCACAAGTCATGACTGGAATAATAGACCAATTCCGAAAAAAGTCTTATTTATTGATGTTGAATGAAAGAGGTGATTATATGATGATGAAAGCAACGCAAGCAACGTTCTTCTCCATTGTGAATCACATTTGAAAAATTGAGATCAGGTGCATAGTTTTGGCCTTGGTAATCAAAGCGAAAGATAGAGAAATTTACCTTACTTAGAATTGATATGCAGGGATTTCTTTAGATCACGTGGTATTGGATGGAGGGATTTTCAGGGATTTAAGCAGTGGATATAAAGTCAACTAAGGAATATCACCACATGTCTGAATCCGTAGTAAGCTGACATTGCAGATTTTAATAGCGCGTGATTGCATATATTAAAAGCTAAGTTGAAATGGTATCAGGAAATAAGAATGAACTCTTTACAGAGAGATAGAGAATAAGAAATATAAGTAAATGGTTATAAATTATATTTAAGTGATATCATATTATATATATATATATATATATATATATATATATATATATATATATACATATACATAAACTCGTACTCAGAAAGCATACAAATTTTCAACAATCTTCAGTTAACATATCCACTCATCAATTCATGAAGTACAACTCATAAACGTGTTGTGAATTCAAATGGTTTAAATCAGACATCTACAAGAAATCAAAACTAGCGATCCCGATACTTTTGTGCGAGGAGACTAGCTAAATGGAACTGAGGAGGGACTAGAATGTCAAATTTTTAATTTTAAAACCGAAATTACGCATTTCTAATCAACGTTCACTTGACTCATAAATGTTAATGCACGTACAACTTGTTCCAGTAGAATCATTCACACGTAATTCTATATAAAAGTCACCGATTACTTTATAAGATATCGCGGAAGTATTTTTCAACTGTTTCAAAAATGGGGTTAAAAAAAGTCAATATGATTCCATAGAGTTTCTGACCATTTATATAATCTTGAACTAAGTCAATTTTATAGTTTTAAAATTTTTAAAGTAATCTATTTGTACCCAACGATTCACATACACCAACACATCTAGCGCATGAAGAAAAATATTAATGTTAATTATTTAATATCCAAAGCGATTGCAT
This sequence comes from Nephila pilipes, assembly GCA_019974015.1. Lineage (NCBI taxonomy): Eukaryota > Metazoa > Arthropoda > Arachnida > Araneae > Nephilidae > Nephila > Nephila pilipes. The sequence goes on along the minus strand of BMAW01024032.1, from coordinate 203,742 downwards.
ATAATATATTTATGAGAATTGCTTTTCGACAAATTAGTTTAATTTTCTACTCTTTGACAAGCTATTTTTCGGTTAACGTTCAAGAATCAAGTCACCACCAAAAAAAATATAAAACAAAATCTCATAACAATATCCTTAACAAATACAGTAGGCTCCCGTTAACACGCGATTAGGTAACACACGGTTTTACTATCGCTCCCTCGATAAGCAATCCCTTGTGATATCCCTCCCATTAAATATTGAATCGTCATAATTCCGAATTTTCTTTTTATGAAATGCAGATAATCTTTCATTCGGATGATGTCAAGACTGCCCAATAAGTACAGATATTAATACCTTTTTTTTTTCTACTTTATAAATAGGAATCACTATTTCTCGGAAAGTGAAATGTTCCGGTTTGGATTTTTTGTAAGAAATAATTTTCACACACGCACGTGATCTCTGGTGGTTAGTGAAATTAGCTGTACTTTCAACCATTTTGTATTGCTTAAATTTTAAGAGTTATAAAGATTTTTTTTTCTTGTACAAATTATTTCCTTTATAATTAAAAATAATGTCAAAAGATTGTAGACGTACAGAAAAAGTATCGAGAAAAAATTGCACATTACCGAACGAATCCGAAAAGGGAGAAGGCAAGCAGAAATTGCCAGAGAACTTAAAAAAGTATAAATTTCATCAGCTTGTTGATAAAATTGATATGATTAATGAATGGTCAGATGAGAATGACTTGGATAACGGAAGAAATCAAATTAGACAAACGTAATCCTTTTATTTTTCGTTCAATTAATACAGAGTGTATGTAAACAAACAATTTTTACCAGACAAAGTGGATAGCCAAGCGGTGAACCGCTAGACGGTGCTGTGATGGAGAACATTAGGCGCGGGATTTCTTACGCATCGTCATTTCTACCGTGTATTTCAGGAGGCATGGCTTTTCCCTGATTACTGTACTTCGCCATACCTTCTAAAAGATTCTTCACAGAAATCACATCGTCATTTCTGTGGAGTGTTTCTGGAGTCATGGCCTTTACCTGATAACTGTACGTACCATGCCTCCTGAAATCCACGGTAGAAATGACGATGCATAAGAAAACTCGCCCTTTATGCCTTCCATTATAGTGCCGTCAAGCGGTTCAGCGCTCGCTCTCCTCTTATGCATTGTGGAGTGAAAATTGCTTGTTTAGATGTTTTCCGTCATCCCTTATTTTTTTGCTCATGAGTTTCGAAACACACCGCATTAATAATTATCTTGCGGTTCAATTATCCTGCGGTTTAGTAACCTTGAATCCCGACTATCACGTGATAACGAGGCCAAACTATATAGATATTTTTAAGGTATCAAAGATTTTAAAAAATTATTAAGAAATCAGTAATTCTATGAGACCCAATCCATTGCAACACGAATTTATGCTGCAACTGCCAATCAAAATAGACAACTACAAAAAAAATAATAATAACGTATAAAAAAACACTACGACAAAATCACAAATTGATTTTTCAACTAACTAAACCCTATTTCTTTTGTGGTTATTGTTCTTTTTTTTTTTTTTTTTTTAATTTTCGTCGTAAAATCAATCACAGATACTTAGCGATTTTTATTTTAAAAATAAAAGGAATTCTTTTGTTTTCGAATCGTTTTGTTTTGCAATAAAAACAGCCAAATTTGTCTTTTGATCGTGAAGGGCAGAGCAATTCTTGTCCGTTCCACTCGACCTCCCGATCCACTTATATTTTTAGTGTGAGGTTCGTTCACATTGCGATATTAGGTCAATTAGATAAAAATCAAAACTCGTACAACAATGTCCCCTGACATTCAAAATACAGAACTGCTCTTCGACAGAGAGAATGAATGGATTCAAATTCTGTCCGTTCGGAAATTTTCCTCTTTCGAACAGAACACAATGTGGGATTCAATCTGAATAAGATATCTCGTTCGAGACAAAAGAGGAAAAAGTCCATCACACTTCGCTTTAAGCGCACGGTTGGGTACAGATCTAGAGCAGGGCATCTCTAAATGTCCATACAATTTCTGGAAGGCGACTATATAGTAACCCATTCAGTCTTGAAGAAAGAAATGGTAATTTGGAATAAAAATGGACAAAGCTTAGTTGGGTTTTTTTTTCGAGAATTTCACATGAGTTTTATAGTTAGAAGGGGGAAAATAGATAAAATATACACGAGTTACTATTTCTTTTATACAAAACATTTCAACGATGGGATTGCACAAGTCACCAGTCTTGAAAGTCAATTCGAATCGATGAATAATTTCTGAATACACTGTGCTTTATCGATAGCATCGTGATATTGTGAGTCATAGCTTGAAATGCCAAAAAAATGTTAAAATTAATATTTTAAATAAAAATTATCTTTAAAATCTTATACACTTTTTCATTTGGATATTAAACAACATAAAGTTATTAATTTTCATTAATGAGACACGAGAATTCAAAGTATGTTCTATTCTCGAAATATTTAAAAAAAAAAATGTTCGATGTTAAATACACAAAAATACATTTGGGACGACCGTCCTTCATTCTTTAATCATCTCTCTAATGTCATCTCTCTCGCTTTCCTTCTATATATATATATATATATATATATATATATATATATATATAAAATTATATATACTTTATTTATCACTAAAAATAGATAAGATTGCTCTCTCCCACGAATCCCATATAGCTGACCAATCCTAAATAACGATTTAAAAATGAAGTCTTGCTTTACCAAATCACTTTTCTTGAGAATCGCTTCAATACAAAAGATTACGAGTAGTTACGATATTTCTATCCAGTTTACAAATAAGTATCTAGCTTGCAGTTGTCTTCTATCTTCCTTCATTTTCCATTCAGTTCTATTTCATTTATATAACACTATCCCTAATTCTATTTACTTCGCTTCTTATCTTCATCTAATTCACCAAATCTCGTGTCATTTTGGTTGAGAAGAAATTGCAATTTTACACAATTCTAATTATTATAAATTCCCTAAGGCTAGCGAAGAGAAAATTGCGAAATGCCCAAAAAGTCACACATTTTATACCAAAAGTCTGAGGATATCAAAATTTAAAATGAATGGTAAAATGTTAAAATTGTGTTTCGGAAAAAGGTTAAGGCTTACAAATATAAAGGCAAAATAGAATAATAATTCATCTCTATGCTAAAAATGCTCCGAATAAAGTGCTTTTTGTTCTTTATAAATTGACTTCTCACAAATCAAAACAGTCTTGACCTGAAAAGTATTGAAAAGAACAATAGCAAAACAGCTAAGCAAACAAACATATTCGAGTCATTCGGAGATCATGAACTTGTGACCATTTGCCAAAATCTGCTTTAAAAAGGACTTCCTTTTGTTCTTCAGGAAACAAGCCAATCTTTGCGTGAATGGAATAAATCTTTCACATACTAACGGTTTTCCTGAAATAGACTACAACTCTACACCGGCTTCCTTTCCTTGTCATTGTAAGAGTCGAAAACCTATGAAAAATTTATTCGATAATACCTACAAGAACCAGACAAGTGATATCAAGACAAGTTACTGTTGGTAAAATCGAATTCTTAGCTATCTAACTAAAAGTTATATATTGCGTAAGATAATAGGTATGACAGAAAACTAAATATGGACCCGAAATAAACAATCACACTGTCAATGAAATGGGAAAAGAGTAAAAAGACTTTTTATCTGAACTTAATTGAAAATTATGATGAATTAATCAGAGTTTAGTTTAGTTTTTTATTAACGTCGCACTAGAAGCAACACGAGGGCTATTGGAGACGGACCTCGTAATTTTGAACCACGGTCAAGTGACGAGGACGACACCTGAGCTGGCACCCCCCTCTCCTAACATCCACACCACTCCAACGGGAGGACTTTGGGGCCCGAACAGATTTAACGTGCATCAGCCCCGGCTACACGGCGGGTCTTTGGAGGCCAAGGATCGAACCCGCGATTGAACGAAAACCGCCAGCCGCTAGTCCACGACCTTGACCACTAGGCTACCGCGGCCCATGGATTAATCAGATCTTTGAATAGAAAAGAATCGACTGACATTTAAATTTTTATGGGTTGCATTTGTGACTTAAATAATAATGAATAAACTATATTGATTCTATGTCATGTCTTAATAAACCAGTTACTCTTTCCATATTTTTGCTTTCCCATCACCATGTGCAAACAATATTCTTTAACTCGTTCTATTGACTTGAAATTATAAAGTAATAATCAAACTTCTGAATAGAGGAGAATCAACTGACATTAAAATTCTGGCGCATTAATAACATTTAAACTACTCTTTTTATTTCATTATTTCCGCGCCATATCTTAAATCAGTAACACTAATGTGATTACGTGTCACTAAAAGCCTTCTATATTTTTGCTTTTCCATTATCATTTTAAAAATTGAATTATTTAATTCACTCTATTCTGCGCCAGACAGATAAAACTCTTAGATGAAAGATGCTTTGCCTTTTTTTTTACTTTGAACTTAAGCCAATGAACGGCTTAGCTATTAATTTGAACGGCATTTAACATGATTATTTGCTTCTATGTCTTCCTTGAGATTTTCCATTTTGATTATTATAACCGATTCAAATTAAATAGGTTATTCAAAACTTATTTGTGCATTGAAGACATTTTAAATTACATTCGAACGAAACAGAATTTCTCCAGACGAAGAAATACTTCCTTTAAAAAATGAAACACGTGTGTAATCGTTGTATTTTAACTTCCTCGTAAGAATTTAGACGAATTATTCTTATTTATCAATTTTTTTTTTATTCGAATTACCTAGATTTAAAAAATACATAAGTTTATTTATCGAATTTTTTATATGAATTTCCTAGAATTAAAGAATTCATAAGTTTAAAAGCTGATTTAAAAAAAAAAAAAAAAAAAAACCTGCTATCGACGAAAACGTATTTGACTTATGAAGAGAATTAAAGTTCTTTATGAATTTGAAAAGAACTGACTTCATCAGAATCCAAAATGGTATTCGAAAAACATCAACCCGAAAGTACTTTAAAGTTGTCTGCATCAAAGTTAGATCATTATTTGTCTGTTAAAAGACTGTAGAGGGATTACATAAGCGTGTCCCACCTATAAATGATACTATCAGTCAATTAAGTTCAATAAAAAGGACCATGTCCTTGGGACCACGGCCAACTTCACCAAAAGCTTCCTCCCTTTTGACAATGATTATTTACACGTGAAACAAAGGTCGATTCAGTTTTAAAACAATTCCATCCATTTATTTATCGCGAAATAAATTCATTCAAATTTTTGTTTAAAGGAATAGTACAGCATGAAAAGAACCTACGGAGAAAACTATTATGCGGTAAACAATATTTATATTTGTTCGAGCGTTTATGGATTACAGAAAAGGAACGTTATGCATGTGCAAACATGGTTCATCTAAAATAAAAATAAAAATTCAATAAAAAATTTAATAAATAATTGGATAAATAACACATCGAAAGAAGTTTTGAATGTTTGGCGAATATTTGTGAACTATTCAAAATTTTAAAGCGAAGCTTCATAAATATTAAATCGGAATGCTAAAAACGAATAGCGTATATACAAAATCTAAACTTTCGCTAATAACTATAATAACAACTAGCTGATACCCGCCCGCTTCGCTGGACAGACGATAATATAATATTTTGGAAACTGAACGTAAGATATCAAGAAAATTTTCAATTTTTAAACAATAATGAAAATCTAAATATAAAATTTTAAGAAAGTGATTATCTGTAATAATGGTTATCCACGACTTTCAAATATATGAGAAAAATAAAAAAATTTAGTAAAACGTCACCCCATGTATACATAATATGGATAAAATTCATTCCACCGTATATATGTTACCCACAGTATTGCCAAAGATGCAACCTTTTGTCAGAAGATTCATCATGTGTTTAGGTTTCAAATGAAATACCCTCGCAATGGCATCGAGTCTATCATAAGATTTAAATCCTTTCCTCAAGACATCTTTGATTTCTGACCATTTAGGATTTCAAGTAACTGCAATCCTTAAAAAAAAATCGTGCAAGTCGGGACGTCCAAAATGACTTACGTATGTCATAGCATCTTGAGTCCGTTCATGCATGTAGCAAGGTCCTCCAGTAAACGAAGATTATCTTGCGTGTGCACTACTCCGTGAGAAGTCGCCATTTTAGTATTTTTCAAAATCACGCTCAATTTTGGAGCTGAACTACACTTTCACCAACCGCGGGATTCCAAACTCATTTATTTCTATCCTAAATATGTACGTTTCCTATTTTCGATTTGCACAAAATTTCTCATGTAGAGCCCCTTCGCCAAAATCTTGCCAATCCTCCACCAGAGCTTCAATACAAAATTATTTGGTATTTTTCCATTCCGCACGCACAAATCTCACCAAGTAAACTTAATCGGTGACAATACACAGTATACATATAAAAAAATATTTTCCGTTTGGCGTCGGTCATATCATTTTTGGCGATAAAGTCGCCAAAATTACTTAACCGATGGATAAGAGTAGATTAACGGATGAAAATTACATTTTGGATAAGTGTTCCGTAAAATCCGTTCTTAGTGAGCGTCTATATCGCAAAATGAGTAACTATGCTAAATTTCAAGTCAATCGGTTGTATAGTCTTTGAAATCTCGTGATGAGTCAGTCAGTGGTATTTCACTTTTATATATATAGATATATCTAAGTCAGAAATATTTATTTGGAATTATGGAAATCCCTACTAGTATACAAGCAGTTAAAAAAAGAGAGATACATGAGTAGTTCTGAAAACAATATATATCTTCCCAAAATGATTCGCAATAACAATAATAATTTTATAAATAAACGAATAAAATCAAATGTTTATGTACATGGAATTAATGAATGCAACTATGAATTCTTAGCTCTCTAATATAACTGAGACAGCTATAATTTGACTTCGACATCTTCAACAAATATTTTTTATCTGAAAAGGTTACGAAAATTTTATTGCAACCAAAAAGCTTACATTGTGCATCGTTTATTTATCAGAAACAAAAAAAGCTTTTAAATTACCAACGACTTGCATTTGTACTAAAACTGATTTTACACACACAACACACACATAAACAGAATGAAACTCTTAAGACTGCTAATAACTTTATTCGAATACTTTTATAATATCGAATATAACACTAGTAATAAATCTACATTCAAATACTTATTAAGAATGTGGTTTTTAGACTCTATCACCTTCCCCATTTTGAAAATCGCATTTTAGACACACTATATTTACGGATAACTCAAAACATATTAAATCAGTTTCATTCTTTTTCAAGAATTATTGATATTAATATATCAGACGAATTAAGTAAGTTATAGTTAAATATTTTTATTTCAATTCAATAAATATAAAATTGTTTTTATATAATTTTTTTTTGTTTATTCAGTTTATCCAACGAAGACAAACGCTAGAAATGAGCACAATAACATATATTAGCGGTCACTGATTGGAAAATTTCAAAAACTAAAGAACTAAACAAACGTATGTAAGCATTATAGTGGGAAAACGGCAAGAAAAAGCTACTGGTACGTTTCCGTCAAAAAAACTAGTAGAAAAAGTGTTTATAATAAATTCTTCTGTGGAATTAAAAATCCCTAATAAATAATTTAAATGGTATAACATTTGTAATTACAATTCAAAAGACTGTTTTTTACTTCCAGTCCGCCAAATTGAAAACAAAAATATTCATAAGGTTCATCATCAACAAATGATTCATCCAAAAGTTCCGTTATGCTATTTATACGGAAATTTTGTTCACGCTTATTTTTATTATTATATTTTTTTGAAATTAGGAAAGTTAATTTCAAATTTTTTAATTAATATTGTTTTTAATATTGTTTTTCCTAAACCAGCCAGTTTGGCTGGTTTAGGAAAAACAATATTAATTAAAAAATTTGAAATTAACTTTCCTAATTTCATTTCAACATGTGCTCAAGTTTTTTTTTTTTCCTCTTTTATTATTCCAAATGAATATTAATTAACATAATGTGCGTGCATTTCCGAGCCCCAAGCTCCACAGAAGCCAGAAAAGAAAATGTATTTTTCAAATTCTTAATGTATTTTTAATTTCACAAATAAAACATACCAAAGTACAAAAACGTTGCCAGTGTCAACAGCAAAAAGAATAAAAACAAATGATTCTGCCCTAAAAATTGATTTGCTGGAGTCAATTTCTTTAAAACCACAATATGTTGGCCCATGTCAATAAAAATTACTAGTTTTTTCAAACATAATCTTTAATAACTATAATGAAATGAATCATAGATTCCCATTCTTCTTCTAGGAGTACTCATGATATTCTTTTTATCACCATTATTGTCCGTTGAAACATGATCATCATGAGTTTTTCTCATTTCTTTTCAAGATGATTCATCTTCGAAGAACAAATGTTCTATACTTTCATCTGATTCTGGATCAGAGCACATCCTATTTATATTGGTTCTCCATTCCAATAAGGTAATTTTTGTTGACATTTTTTCACGATTGCAAGGTTACAAAAAATATCATCAAAAATTATAAAATATATCATTTTCGAACATCAGCATTTTCGAACAAATAACAGCGAACTAACAAAATGAAGTCAAATATAAATTATATTCATATGTTTTTCTTATTGAATTTTTTACAATTAATGATTCTGATAATCCAGCTGAAATTCTTTCTTATTACTCAACATTATTAAATGTTCTAATCCTTTGTGTATAATTATATAGGAAAATAAATTCGAAGACTCAAGATCATCTATCACGTTTTACCAACATTAGATAAAACAAATTGTGAAACTAACTCAAATTACTATCTTATCCAATTTTATGTGAGTACAAGTCTACAAATCCCCAGTGAGATTTCCAAGAAACATAAAAATGAATAAAATAACTCCAAAATGTATTTAGATATATCCAAATTTTTCATCTGATCAAAATGACTGGTCTTGGTATATTTAGGAATACTGTATGTATATCTCGAAAGGAAAAAAAAAGAGAAGGAGGAAAATAAATTGACAAATATAACAATTTATCTACTCATTGAAAGTTACCTTAAGTCAGATAAATCTGATCATTATAAGTTTCATTATTTTTTTTTTAAAGAAATATGAAATCCAATAATTTTGACCGCTCTGGAAAATCTAGTTTTAAACAAAAGATGTCACAATGTGTGTTACCGTTTATTAATATTTCTAACATTTAATTTAATTTTAAATATACATCTAATATTTAATTTAATATTAGATGTCAATCTGTGTCACAATTTTACAGAAGTCTGATATAAATTTACGGATACAGTAACAACATCATCGGATGCGGTTACACTTCCTGCGGATAAGATAATTACCGCCGTTACATAAAAATTTCGAATTATGAACACAATTTTAGTGAAGAATAATATTTACGAAATCAATTTCATGATAAAGCAACCCTTTGGAATATTTTTTAGATTAAATACTTGGCGATTGTTTATTTTTAGATTATTCTCATCCACATCTCTGAATTTCGCAACCGTACTTCATGCAATATCTTTCAACCAAACGTGACATGGATAGGTCAAAGATTATGGTTACCTTCTATAAATATTGAAAGTCCATCAAGTCAAAACGATCAAGGTCAAAAAAAAAAAGAGCAAAAGTCACAGGATGGTGTCACGTGCGAACTCTTCTCTGCTGATAGCAGAAGTATCATGTTGCCAAACACTGCTCGCGTGATCAAGACACGTGTATGTATTTTAATAAAAAAAAAAAAAAAAAAGGAAATACTTATTGTCATCCAATGAAGAAACATTTTTATCATTCATTTGTTATTTTAAAAGCGCATTTTGCCCATAGCTGATGCAATGTTGGAATCATCGTTGACCCACTTGACCTTCAGACAAAGGTTTGTTTAATGCAATAAAAATACTTTTCTTTCTATCTTTTAAAATATCATTGTGAAATAATAAACTACGTAACATGAATTAGAAGAAACTGAAGAATTTTAAAGTGACAATTCTGCAATGGAATAAGAGTAATTGTTAATCATGGTTTTCTATCTTAAGCAAAAAATGAGTAATGACTGAAATCTTGAAAATCTCTGGAAAATCTCCTTCTCCTTTCATTTTTGATATGTTAGAGCCTCTAAATAATACAGTCACAGTTAAGCCCTGAATGAAAAAAAAAAATGTTTTCATTCGAATCTTTGTTTATTCGAAAGTCTGATTCTAACCTATTATATATGTAGAAAAAAAATCTCTATACGCCTTAAATCCCGATTACTTATCTGATGCGAACCATTCGGGTGCGAGTCCTTAACAGAGCTCCGCTTGAGGGTCCGAATCCTTTGTAGATCATCTCTATGATCACTCCTAAAGCTCATTACTCAGCGAAGGTATGATAAAAATATATACCATGAAACTATCTTCGTATTCAATTCTTCGCTGCTTTTAAATACAATTCATCAAACCTATTCAACAATTGTAATCTAATGTACGTAAGTCCCGTTCTCTTCATTGAGAGAGAGATTTAATTCCAACAACTTAAAAGTATATAAAATCCCAAACTCTTAATCGAAGGGGAAGACGCGGTAGAGCCCATCTTATAAACCTACTTTAAAAATGGTATTAAAGATAGAAAGAATTTTTTGTAGTTCTGTGAATAGGTTAAAATGATAGTAAGCATTGAGGCTCCCGTCTACGTGCCATTTTGATTTCGTGGACGTTATGTTAAGCCTATGGAAATTCGAATACCATTCTCACGTCTTTACTATTCAATCTATTTGAATGCAATGAAGTGCATCTGAAAGAGCAAAAAATAATGAATGCTTCTGTGGAATTACTTTTTCTCTCCGATTCTTAAAAATAATTTTATATCTATTTAAATGATTCGTTTGCGAGTTTCACGATCTTTAAAAAATATTTTTAAATATTTTTAAAAATCGGAAGAAAAAAGTGATTCCACAGAAGCATTCATTACATTATGCTCTCTCAGATGCACTTTATTGCATTCAAATAGATCAAATAGTAAAGATTTGATAATTAAAGTAAATATTCCATAGGATTAACATTACGTCCACGAAATCAAAATGGCCGGTTGGTAAAAGTCTTAAAGGCAGTACCTGAACAATGCCAAGCCACTATTGAAGACATCTATATCGAAATACCCTCCCTATAAATTTCATCCGAATATACATCACTATACCTAGTAAATTTTTTCCAAAAAAAAAACTTTAAATCCCTAACCATTGAGAATGATTTATGATTTTTTACCAAAACCCCAAAACAATACATAGATCTAATCTAACCAAATAGTCAATTAATGGATAATTAACCGATCAACTACAAAAGCCATAATTTTCTTAAAATTTTACCGATATAAATATCTTTTAAGAACTTAGAGAAATATAAAATTTAGAATTAACGTTACTCAAAAACGTAAATCTTCTTAAAAAGTATTATCAAAAATAGTTTCATAAAGTCTAATTTCTTCATTTTTTTTTTTAATTTTTTTTTTTTTCAATTTCCTGCTATTCCACTGTATTAATTATACTGTTGTGTGGCTTTCTTAGAGCTATTGACTCCTAAGATTTAGTTTCATCAGCTATTTGGTTGGTAAAGATATTAACTGAGTAATAGATTGTATGAATTGTTTCTTTGTCTACATTGCTTCAGTAGTTTTTACCTTGAACAACTGAAAATTGTGAGGTGAGCAAGGTATGCAGTGATTTCAATCAAGAAACGTTATTTGATTGCCAAAGAGGATCGTAATCCTAAAGTTTTATTAAATAAAGAATACATATTTGCAATTCACGGATATTATAAGCCTATTATAATGTTTCAGATTTGTATCAAGTTACTATTTATAATTTTAATGATTCATATTTTCTGTCAACAAATACGATTAAGTTATTGAAAATTAAAAACAAGAAAGACTTCACGAAATGATTGTTACAGAAACAAATTCTAAAGAAAGTCACATAAAAAACGCTTTCGGAAAGGTGTTTCTTAATTCCCCATTTCCTTATTTCCTTCGTTCTTTTTTCTCTTTCCATTATTCTATTCAATTATTTATTTGCAATATGTTTTTCTCTTGGCGATATTAAACTTCTGGATCTTGGATCAACTTTTTGAAATGACAAAAACATTATTCTAGCACTAGATTTTTCGAATTTCTTCTTTTTATCCAACGCGGGTTTATTTACTTCAGAAATAATTGCTTTCTTCTTTTCAGTTTTGAGGAAATTCTTATTGGCGATATTTAACATACACATGCAAAATTATAAATATTCTATTAAAGTTTAATCAAATATTTAAAATACGATTTTCTACATTACAGATAAATCTGTAATCAATGAGGAATTAAATCATTTATGAAGATAGCGTTTTTAGGACAATATTTGTATGCTACATTATGAGCTTCGTTTTTTTTCAGTAATATTATTCCGAAAAAGGCTATTAGATAATCAAAAAATAGGCTTATTAGTTGAAATTCCTCGTAAAAATATGAATGCATATTTTTATTAAGTTTTTTTTAATTTAGATTTTATCTATGAGCATCTTTTTTCATCTGCAGCAAAAAATTCTAAATTCCTTCCTTGTCTATATAATTCTTTTTTTTTCTCTCAAAAGTATGGAATGTTCTTTCAATTATATCAGAAGTATTTTTACCTCATCTTAAGTCCCAAAAAAAATGTTACGATATGTTTTTACTTTATCCTCATCAGACTAATTAAGATTGACAGTTTCTGAATTATGAAAGACAGTTCAAATAATTTATTTTATGTCAGAATAAAATTATTCTGATTTTGTATCAAAAATTTGAAACGTACAATTTCTCTTTTCAGTTTTATAAAATTTCCTTGAATATTTATAGGAATAATTTTTAGTTTCGTTTACTTGCCATTTTATATAGCTAATGTACTCTAAAAGTTTAAATCAAAACTAAAACGCTAACAAATGAATTCTCCAGTTAACATCGACCTTTTACACCGCGAAGAGCAAATGGATGACAAAGACAACGGCACAAAATTTTAGTTATAGAAAAGTTCTATGTTTTGATCAGTTTTTGTGAAATGAGTCAGTATTTTTAAATATTAAAAGTTAATGAGACATGATTAACAAAATACCGTAAATTGCAGAGTAATATTTGACGTACTTTTGATTTATATGCAGGTAAATAGTCGTTCCCTTCCACCGAATTAGTTAAACATCTCTACCAAATCGATGGCATCCATTACTTCCTCCCTCTCGCTTAAAACTTTTTGTAATTACATTGTTTTTTCGATTTCCGTTAATTTTTTAAATTCGCTTGAAAGGAAAATTTTGGTGTCTGGTATCATAGTATCAAAATTTAAACAAGAAGGCGTATGAAAGAAAGATTGCAATGAAAAATTTTAAGTGGCGCTAAGTGTTAAGATAAAGTTTGTCCAAACAACTTTCTGTACAATGTTGCGATGCTTATCAAAAGTATCCGTTAAAATTAAAATGCAATGCGCTTGCCTAAGAATAAGATTTTAAAAAGTGATAAAAAAGACAATAACATCTGACGGTTAATCACTAACTTGACCAGTTTGTATAAATTTACTGTTATTAATTATAGTGAAGAGTGAATTGCAAATTGATTGCAATCATTTTTATCCTTTTAAGTTGATGATGTGTTTTAATACATATTGTAAGTTTCAACTTGTTCAACGATTCATTTGCTTTTAGAAGAGACATTTACGCGTTTGTAGTCGTGCGTATGAAATTTCTTTCCCGTCATTCGAATGAAAGTACATTAAAAAGAAAATAGGCAATTTGATGATTAATTTTGATCTGTTAAGAAGTTATATTCCTGGTCGCTTTGATTTTCCACTCCTGGGTTTTTATTTCCGATGAATCATTTTTAAAATTAAATTTCGAATAACTGTGTAATTTTTTCAAAAAAAAAAATCAACTTAATATTGAAATGTATCCAGAAATGGAAATAATTTTTTTTTTAAATTTTACACTGGATAATAATATCACACATTGATCTTCAGTGAAAGAGTAAGAGCCATGTGTATATAGAGGGAAATAGCTTTCTTTGATCTACGCAAGGGGATGGATTTGCTTGAATATTTGGTCCCGAGAGAACTAGTGATTCTATCTAAGCCTTTTTCTCTTTAAAATAATTGGTATTTAGTTAATCATCAATATCATTTTCCATACTTTAGCAAACCAACTGGCTAACAAGCGAAGTATAATAGTAAAAAGAAAAAAATCTTACCAAAAATAAAAAAAAAAAAAAACCTTAAAAAGATGACGAGTTTGAGAATAAATGGTCACCCTACTTTCAATATATTTATCTGTATTTTTTTTACCCCAATATCGTAATTATACAGTACTAAAACAAAAAATTTAGAGACTGGTAGAAAATAGGATAAATATTTAAATTTCTTAAGGCTCCCGTCTATCGGCCATTTTGATTTCGTGGAGGTAATGTTATTCTCAAATCTTTACTATTTGATCTATTTTAATGGAAAAGAAGTGCTCCCAAAAGAGCAAAAAATAAAGGTTTCCACTGAATCACCTTTTTCCTCCGAATTTTTAAAAATAATTTTATAATTCCTTTCCTGTTCCCATTTAAATTATTTGTTTGTGGGTTTTTTCGGTCTTTAAAAATATTTTTAAATATTTTCAAGAATCAGGGGGAAATGCACTTCCACAGTAACCTTCATTAATCGTTTGCTCTATCGGGTGCAGTTAATTGCATTCATATACATAAAATAGTCTACATTTGAGGACGAAAATAGAAATTCCATACGATTAACATTACTTCCATGAAATAAAAATGGCTGGTAGACGGAAACCTTCAGATAATTTTTGTTTCCTTATCTCAATTCTAATATATTCAGATTAATTTCAATTGAAAGGCTGATTTATATAAATGAAAGCTAATTTTAAATCAAAGTTTTAAAAAGAAAGGTACTATATTTCTCCACTTCATAATTTCTTACAAACACCAATGTATCCATCGAGTTCTTTTATTCATTTTCTTAGGGTCAATCACATTCAAATGATACAGTTATTGGTCATAACGTGACCCATACTACCTATACCGGTTCATCAAAGCGTGCCCCGCCCAAGAATTGATTAAGATCTGCGCCACAACACCTCTATCAGGAGATGGGGTGTCTACCTGAATAGTTCGAAGATCTTCGGCATGTTATGAAACTCGCAGAATGACAGGACAAAGGAAACTAATGGATTATTTCCCTGTGGAGAATTTTATCTCTAGACATTTCTTTCAATTAGTTTCAATCTAAAATACTTCATTTTTATGAATTAAGGAAGGAAGTTGAAAAGGATACAATAATCTCACTGTCACCAATGCAGGGAATTGAGTTATTCAATATCTGTTTTCGAATAGTTCAACTCTGGACTAATTACAAATAACATATAGTTTCTCTTTTAAATTCGGTAAAAATGAGGGAAAGAAGTTTTACTCTTTAAAATCTTTCTGCAGTACCAAAAGAGTTCGTGTTTTCAGGATCTTTATTTAAAGTTTTCTTTCTCTTTCCGAACAAAATAAATTATAATTCTGAGACTGATTGATTTCCTTTTTTTTACAATTTTTTAACGTATATATTCAAGATTCAATTTTACTTTTTATACATTTAAAAAAAGTGATTCATCCACATTTAGTCAAGATTGGTGTTTCACAAGTTATTATACTTCTTTATACTTAATTAAGGTATCCATACACCTTCGGAGAAATTTTTTTGAAATACATTGATATTTGCTATCAAAATATTTTTTAATGCTAAAATATCACCTAAAACTATGAAAAGCACATTTAATAATCTGCTTTTAATTTAAAAAAAAAATATTTTGGAATAGAAAACATGGGGGAAATGAATATCAGAATAACGCTCATAACTCAAAAGTAAACAAAAATATCATTATTCTGTAAATTTTTTCTTATTCATCATAACACTTTTTGGGGGTGGTACTACTTTCATGATGAAAATCATATTACTACAATTTTTATAGTGTTTCGAGTCAAATAACAATAAAAAAACCAAAAATGTTATAACAATACATGATTTACACATTTGTTACTAAAACCATATCAATTTTACTATTATAAAAGTGGTAGGGGTTCTTAAAAATTATATAAGGAAGATACTTGCAAAATTTAAATTAATTTGGTTCATAACTTTTCTGATATCAACTTTGCCATATGTGAATATGTCGAGAAAACTCATTTTGAGAAAAATCAAAAACAAACTTTCAAATGCAATTAAAAATTAGCTACCGAGTAAAATTCAAATCCCTGTATCTTAAGTTCTAAATAAGGTATAAGCAAAATTCAAACACTATTAGAAAGGAAAAAGTTTAAATTTTAAACTGACATTAAAATTAGAAAATCGAACATTTTGACAAAAAGCACGTTTTAAAGGTGTACGGATACCTTAATTAAATTCTAAATGCACCTGCGATAAATTAGCAGGAAAAAACATAAATTATTTGGAACAATAACACATTTTTTTGAAAAAAAAAATAGTATTTTTCCAAATATTTAAGAAACGCATAAAAATATATATGCACGTTTATTTAATATATTTAATATAAATATATTTAATTTTTGTTTCCATCTCTTCGAATTATTCTTTTTTTTTTTATATTACAAAACTAATTCTATTTCCAACAAAGAAAATCTATGTTTTAAGAAAAAAACTAAAAAAAGAATATTTTAAAATCCGAAAAGCGTGAAAATGGGGGAAAATTATAAACCCCTTTAAATAGCAATAAAAGATAATTTTGAGCATATTATGCGTGTATAAAGATTTAGTTCATTCACTCACAAATATTTAAATAATTTTATTCTTTTAATTGTTTCATTTGTTAATAATTTATCGCAACATCAATTTCATATTCCGGCTTTAACTTTTCAATCTATGAGTCATCATGTGTATTATAAAATGTATTGTAATATAAGTAATTTTCTCAAAAAAATCATTCAATGTAATAAAAATTATATTTGAAATTGAAAATTCAGACGTGTTTTATACTTTTTATTACCTCATAATATATCCACTGTTCGATTTCATCATTAAAATTTTTTAGTAAAAACTATGAGCTAACTCTATTATTAGTCTACAAATTACGAAGACTTTAATAGAAGGCACGGTATTAGTAAATTGCCAAGTTTCATATATATGATTTATCAATTTTGGGAAACATATAATTTTTTTTTCACTATTTTCATCGGGCGATTCACTATTTTCAATTTTCATTTACTATTTTCAACAAATGAAATAGTCGACGTTATAAACAACTAAATATGAAGAGAATAAAAGATCTATTTAAATCAAATTTATCTCTAGTATCATCAATGTATTGTTGCTAACGTGGGGAGTGAGTGTATGAAATTAAAGTTTAATGTCGCAGGAGCCAGATGTGAAACCAAACAAGATAGAACGGGGGTCTAGACGATTGGAAAAAATGGAAAAACGATAAAAAGTTTGACAAGAAAGAGGGTCGAAAATAGAGAAGGATAGTGGGGTATCCCGGGTTGCGTCACCGTGTTTACAAAAGACAGTAAACCCCAAGGGAAAGAAAAAGATAACTAAGGTGCTTTGGGATTCCGATGTCCGTACCTATTTCCAGAAGGCAAGCCCCTGAAGTCCTCTGATACAATCCCCAGGGCAGGATGCTCCCCGACTATACTCCTAGACACTAGGTACCCATTTCAATCGTATCTTACGACATCCATGAGCTACAGTGAGACTATTCTTTCACATCAGGTCACCACACAGCTGGCTAACGCGTGGCAATTAACCACGTTTACAAAAATCAGTATCTTTGGAAACCAATGAAGCTATCCCTGATAGATAAATCGATGTGTTGCTGGTATATAGCATTTCTTGGACAAAAATTGACAAAAAGCGAGGGAAAAGGGTGTTCAGGAAAATATGGACGATGCGACACAATTTTATATCTCAAATTCTTTTTATGTTCAATATCGCCAAGTGTGTGGGTCGGACATTATTCTTGAGCAATATAACCCAAAATCTATTCACAAGTGCTATTTTATAGTTAAGGATCGTTTTACTGCCATACACATTCCGAACGACAGTTAGCAAACCAAGGATGAGTTAAATCTTTCATTAGTTGTTCCTCTACCGAACTAGATCAATGAAGTTTTTGCAATAACTGCGGAAGAATTTCCTCATTGAATTCGTCAACATCTTCGTGTGTGTCGATACCACAGGAGGACTATGACATTAACAATTTGAATATAATTTCAGAACGCTTTTTATCTTCCCCTACCTATAGAAATGTAACGTCACTCAACGGTCAATTGATATGCAAAAATGTAGGGGTTTTTTTCCACAAAACCACAGCAAATGGATTTGAAATTCAGATTTTAAATTAATTGTGAATTTTTAATGACAAATCACTTTTTTTTTCTCTTAAAATTAATAAATTTTTGTTTGAATATTATAATTTTATTTCGAAGAGAATATTTCAGAAGTTTATGGTAAACAACACAATCGTTATATATATAACAAGTTATTGTAGCTATTGTTTATTGATATAGCATTCTGATATCTCAGTGTGTGTGTGTATATATATATATATATATATATATATATATATATATATACACATACATATGTAAACAAACACATACACACACACACACACACACATATATATATATATACCCAAGTGTATCTCAGTAGCTTCATGTAAATAATGTAAGCTTTTGTTCAAATCATAAGATTGCGTAGCGAATATTTGTAAGTCACACGCAATTCTCAATTAATTAATGATTGGAAAAATATATTTGATAAAATAAAAAAAAATGTGAAAGAAGCTCGAAATGTGATAAAAGGTAGCCACAAAAAACGCTATTTATTCAACCATTAAATTAATGATATCGTACGTTTTTAAAAGTCATAAATTATTTTCATAGACAAAGATTATATTTGAAAAACACGTTATAATTATATTCTATCTAGTTTATTTTTATATATTTTAGAACAAAAAAGAATAATTCTAATATTCCAATCTTATTATATACCATTATTTTGAAATTTTTTATTTCATTTAATTGTTTCCTGTTTTATTTATATTTTGCGAAAACAGCTGACTTTACGAAAATATTTAGAGAAATTATTATTATTCCAAATAAATTTTACCCTTTTCGTTTAAATTCGTTAATAACTGAAAAATATCGTTAACTTATTATTTTTATTGGCAATAAAATACTATCAATATTAATATATACCTTAACTTGAATATTTCCAACCCAACCTGTACTTGAATAATTCTAACAGCGCAAAAAAAAATTGAAAACAACATTCAAAAACGTTACGAAAATTTACGAATAATCAAATAATTTGTTATTCCTTATATGTGAGTGAATTATAACATTATTTATATAATCGTGTCTTAAAGAAATAAATTTAAACTACAGCAAACATTTAAAAACATCTTTTGAAAAATTTGAATAAAAACAAATGTTTCAAAATATTTTCCTTTCAGCATTCCTATCATCGTCTTATAAAAATAGGCAGTACTAAATCAAATCTTTAAATGGACCACCATTAAAGCTAAAATGAACTACGAAAGAAAGGAATTCAGACGTTCTTGATGAATAATATTTTCCTCCTACAAAACTGTAATTGGATATGTCAATCCAGCTTTCAACACTATTATTACTTCCTGATTAATACACACAACATGTCAAATGAAACGATTCAAATATCTCAGCGTATTCTTTAATCCTCGTAGTATTTTGTAACATCCAGTGATTTGTAAATCGGTAGCTAATTAAACTGTCACTAAAAATTGCACATTCAAACGTTTTTTTTCAGTATCGAAACATAAAATATTTCGGCAAAAATTATTTTTCTTAATCAAAAGATCCAATAAAAATTATTTTTCTCACTCAAAAAGAAAAAAATGTTTTAATTTTTATTCCAAGCATAATAATATAAATGTGATTCGAAGATTTTTGTTAAAAGAAAAAAAGCTGCAGGTTACGTCTAATTTGTATCAAATAGTTTGCAAAAAAATATATAAATAAATAAACTCTAACAAATCGTTTGACAAGATCGTTCTTATTCGACTAAACTTGAATAAACTGAATTTTTCAAATTTGTGAATTTTCATTTGCTTTTCAGGAAAATGTAATTTATGTGAAAATAATTTAGCTATAGAAAACAAATAAAAAAACAATCATGGCGCTTTTGAGAAGATGATTCAGGGTTAGAAAATAAAATATTTGTGAATCATGAAATTATGTGTTAATAATACATTACAACCTCTTATTGTTAAATTTAAAACGAATAATTCTGACACAAAACTGTTTCTTGGTTAGTAAGTAAGGATCGCTTTTAGTTACATACAAAAACTAATTTTAGTGTCTTCCAAACTAGCTTAAAAGAGCATATATATGTAATAAAAAACAAAATTTCTGTTAAATTAATAACAGGAAGATAAATGATGAACATTAAACCATAAGAATTCCTCGAATTAAAAAATAACGCGCGTTTTTAATAAGAAATAAACTGTTTTAAATAATTAAAAACTATGATAAAAAAATTAAAAACAACTTACAGCACACTTGGTAAACTAATTGAAGAACGTCATTTACTGTAGATATTCTTCCTGTTGGACTTCCACAGTTCAACAAAACCAATGATGCTAGCATCCATATTTTTATCACTGTCCTAGCCATTTTGAAATATTTTTGAAAAATAAAAAAAAAATTACGATACAGAAACACGCGAAAAGCTATTCAAAATCACCGCTCTTTTTTTTTTAGCTTTTATTTTTTCTCTCTCAATGAAGCGTAATAAGAGAAGTTAGTGTGAGAGAAACCAGAGCTGCGCTTGAGAAATGATTTTAACCGGCATACAAAACGCTTTTTACTTCCATCCAGAAGTTTATGCTAAGATTCCAGTCGCCATATTCAACTGCTTATCGCCATACTTGGCGAGAAGTTCGGTGACGATTATCGACCTTTCTTTTGCATTTCGAAGAAAAAAATTCTGTTGCAAATTACATTGCGAAATCAAAATAAAGAGTTACGGAAAAGATATCAGAATTGAATGACGTTCAAAGTTTAATAGACCAAACACGAGATGTTTTTGTGAGTTTTGTATATACGATTTTTTTTGTTTATTTACTGGAGTCTTCGCCCTGTTGCGTCAGGTGATTTTGTTACGTGAATGTTGCCACATCGTAATATCAGATAAAATAGTAAATAAAATACATAATTTGTAGATAAGGTAATAACCAAAATTATTTTATATAAAAAGTAATTCAAGATAAGATAAACTGTCAAGTTCATCTAAATGCATTGTTAGATACACTGGAAAAATGCGGGAAAAATAATTTTATGAAACTGAAAAACAAACTATTAGCATATAAACTGAGTTTTGACACAAAATATTTGAAAATATTCTTTAAAGACCGGAAAACTCAAAAACGAATAATTAAAATAAGAATAAATATATTTTTAAAAATCTTCGGGAAAAAGTAATTCCACAGAAGCATTCATTATTTTTTGCTCTTTCAGATGCACTTTATTGCATTCAAATCGATCAAATAGTAAAGATGGGAGAATTCAAGTCGAAATTCCATAGGATTAACATTACGTCCGCGAAATCAAAATGGCGGGTAAATAATGAATGCTTCTGTGGAATTACTTTTTTCCTACGATATTTAAAAATATTGGAAAATATTCTTTAAAGAACGAAAAACTCAAAAACGAATCATTAAAATTAAAATAAAATTTTTCTTAAGAATCGGAGGAAAAAAGTAATTCCACAGAAGCATTCATTATTTTTTGCTCTTTCAGATGCACTTTATTGCATTCAAATAGATCAAATAATAAAGATGTGAGAATTAAAGTCAGAATTCCATAGGATTAACATTAAGCTAACGAAATCAAAATGGCGGGTAGACGGGAACCTTAAGGCTCCCGTCTACCTGCCATTTTGATTTCGTGGACGTAATGTTAATCGTATGGGATTTCTATATACCATCGTCCTACAATCTTTACTATTTTATCTATTTGAATGCAAAAAAGTGCATCTGAAAGAACAAAAAATTAAAAGATTTTTGCTGAATCATATTCTCCCTGATTTTGATACACATTTGTAATATTTTTACTTTTTTACATTCAGATCGATAAAATAGCAAAGATTTGAGAAAGTAGCCGAAATTCCACAGGATTAATATTTAAGTTTACGAAATCAAAATGGCCGGTAGATGGGGGTTTCAAAAAAAGACATCTTTAATAACTTGCATAATTCTCATCACAACGGAACAAAACTGGTGTCATTGTTAATAACTTAAATGGAATGAAATGAAGATTTTAACGAACTACATATTTAACGATAAGCCTAATTAAATATTCTAAAATATTTCTCGTTAATTCTCATTTTATATACACTATAGATAATTATTTTCTTGTTAATAAAAATACAAAGTAAGATAAGAAATTAAGTAATATTATAAAAATATATACTTTTATTTTTTATTATTATAAGTAATATTATTTACAGCTAAGGAAAAAAAATTCGTTTGCGTTTTCGGGAGATAGAGTAAAGATTGTTCTCTCACAATTCTTTAGTGCAACGTTTCCCAATCACTGTTCAGCGTGACTTTGTTGCCTGCCCACGAAAATTTTTAAAATTTTAATGTCCATTCTAAGTTTATTTAAATCTCTCAAAACTACCTTTCTTTTATATAAATCTAAATACATAAATAACTCATAAACATCAAAAGAGAAAACACATTTGTATTTTAATATACACCCTAATTTGAAATAATTCAATATTTTACATGTTTTCAATTCAACAATTCTTTCGATGAGTCACACTGCTACGATTAATAAACTTTTTTTTTTTGAAAATGTAAATTCCCACTCACTTGATCTTCGCGACAAGGAAAAACTGATAGAATTGTCTTCTTAAGTTACTTTTGTGTCCAGACATAAAATGCAATCATTGTCTCTACTATGAATATCTCTCGACAAAGAACATCCATCTCTTGCTATCTAAATGTTGGTCGTATTTTCCGACTTCCTATTTAAGTGAAAAACCTTTTTCAACTATGTGTCAGTAATAAAAACCAAACAAATAAATCGATTTAATGTTAAAACAATGCTTCTTTCTAATGGAAACAAACTCGTAGCTACGTATGTCAACTTTTTTACATTTATATCATTTATATAATGCATATTGGGAAACACTGTTGTAGGGAACAAGTAGGAGCCTTAGATTCTTGGACGGCCATAAGACTTTTCCAATCTGAAGTTTGTATGGGGATGTCCAGGGCAGTCTATATTTTCTTGAGTGTTTAAATTTGTCGAATTATCACTTGTCTTGCAATAGTGACTGACTTTCTTCGTATGAGGTTAGACCAAATGTATAAAAACTACGAGAAGAAAAAAATTAGTTGTTGCATTCCAAAAATATTACATATTTGAGTTTTCTATATCCTTAATCTCCTAAATCTAAATGTTTATGAAATTATTTCCAATAACTGGGGAAACATTCGGAAAAATATCAATTTTAAATGCGACTCACTTTAAAAAGTCGGTAGTGGAACGGTTATTCTATTAATTAAGTGACGTTGATAGCAAAATACCATGAGGAATCGGTTATATTTCTGAGTTAATAACATTAATTCTATAAAAAAAAAAAAAAAAAAAACTTTTTACTGTATTAAGGCTCCCGTCTACCGCCATTTTGATTTCATGGACGTAATGTTAATTCTATGGAATTTTGACTTTAATTCTCACATCTTTATTATTTGAATGCAGTAAAGTGCATTTGAAAGAGCAAAAAATAGTGAAGGCTTCTGTGGAATTACTTTTTTCCTCAGATTTTTAAAAATACTTTTATTCTTATTTTAATTATTTGTTTTTGAGTTTTCCGGTCTTTAAAGAATATTTTCAAACATTTTTAAAAATCGGAGGAAAAAAGTAATTCCACAGAAGCATTCATTATTTTTTGCTCTTTCAGATGCACTTTATTGCATTCAAATAGATAAAATAATAAAGATGGGAGAATTCAAGTCGAAATTCCATAGGATTAACATTAAGCTGATGAAATCAAAATGGCGGGTAGACGGCAGCCTTAAATGTACAATAAAACGAAAGCATCAAAATAAAAACCAAGCAAGAAAAAAGTTGTATGTTTGTGTGAACGATTATATAACTTCTGAAAATGCCGAGGGTCTTACTGATTAATTCATTGAGGAAGTAATTTAATAGTTGTCGCCATTTTTAACAATTGATAGCGAATGTCTCGGGAATGAATGATCGAATATGGATGAAATTTGAAAAAAGGCATAGTCTACTAAGAACATTCTCTATTCAATTCTATAAAAAGGAAAGGAATGGCAGTGCAAAAATTTCTTTTCAGAAGTTAATTTAAAAATCACCATGTACCGAAAAGGAACGGTGTATGTACACAATTCAGTTCCCTTTCAGCTATTAGAAGTAATATTAATTTCATCCCGCTGTTATAGAAACTGAAGGAAAAAAAATATTTGTTGATTGTGCAGCGAAATGCCCAACGCTTAAGGCTCCCGTCTACCCGCCATTTTGATTTCGTGGACGTAATGCTAATCCAATGGAATTTTGACTTTAATTCTCACATCTTTACTATTTGATCTATTTGAATGCAATAAAGTGCATCAGATAGAGCAAAAAATAATGAATGCTTCTGTGGAATTACTTTTTCCCGAAGATTTTTAAAAATATTTTTATTCTTATTTTAGTTATTCGTTTTTGAATTTTCTGGTCTTTAAAGAATATTTTCAAATATTTTTAAGAATCGGAGGAAAAAAGTAATTCCACAGAAGCATCCTTTATTTTTTGCTCTTTCAGATGCACTTTATTGCATTCAAATAGGTCAAATAGTAAAGATGTGAGAGTTCAAGTCGAAATTCCATAGGATTAACATTAAACTGACGAAATCAAAATGGCGGGTAGACGGGAGCCTTAAGTGATGACTCGGGACTTGAACACTAGATGGCAGCACAGCTTATAACTACTGGCTGCATATGCCCCCGACGCAAAACAACACTTGCCTCTGTATATCTAACTAAGACAACCGCACATAAATCACGAAAGTCGTGATATTCCGGCTCTGGCTCACGTGTCAACGAGACCCGCCAATCAACATGAGACAGCCGATGACTCAAAAAATGGAAACTGTCCCAAGCTAAAACTCAATTTAACAGGGAGGGGAAGTATATCAATTGCAGTAAAGGCTGAAAAGAAATCAAAGCAATCATCTGTTTCTCTTCATATCATCACAATGATACTGGAGGGGGAGTATGCAGCGACTCTCTTCTACAACACCGCCGGAAGTTAAAACACCTACTTAACTAGCCAGATGAGAGGTATTTTCAGCCAAGTTACTGAAGGCACAGCAGAAAGCGAACGGTCAACTTTTCTTCGGACTCACTGATCCAGGGTTCGAAACAACGCTGCCGCAACAAGTTCACTCATAACTCTCTCCCCCTCCACAGCGCACGGGGTAGAATATATCCCCCAATGTTTCCTCCAGCGCTGAAATTTTCTTCCGAATATTTACGTATTGTTCGTATCTTGGCATATTAGCTCCACTCGATATCATATGAGAAAAATAAATCGATTTAAAAATTTATAATTCTCAACCTGTTCAATCATTATAATGATGAAAGGGATAATTTATATATGTCTAGAATCAAAGGCAAAAATACCTTATTCGGAATTATAGAACGAACAGACGAATTTTTGCTGCAAAATTAAATGTATCGATTGTAATACATCAGCAGCACTTAAGTATATTGCGATGTAAACGAGTGACCCAATTAGTAAAGTTGTTAGATCTACCGAATTCATTATTTCAAAAATGGAAGATTCGTGATCACGAGAACTAATCCTAATTTTAATAATTGGATAACTTGTGAAAAAAGTAACAAAAAAATAATAACTTACTTAAATAAGCCTGCAATGGGTGGAGAGAGATGTTAGTAATACTTTCACGTCCGCATTTGGAACGGGCGTTCTGTATTCATTCTAAATTTCATTGTCTAGATCAGTTATTTGTAAACTGTGACTTGTATAATATCACCTGTAGCGCGCATGATTCAGATGTTTGGTATCAGATCATTCATTTCTTTGAGACTCCACCCAGCCCCGAAGTGGAATGGAAAGCTTGCATTTCTGTAATTATGATCAATTTGCTATAGGATTATATCTATTACAAGAAGAAAAAACCAATCTTATTCTATTAATTTCTTAATATTATATAGCATCTCCTGAGTTTATGTGAAGAACTAATGAAACATTTTTTTCGCAATTAAATGAACAAATAACCTCGGAAATATATTATTTGTTCATTTAATCGCGAAAAAAATTATTTGGATATTATATTATATTAAAAATCACTATGCAAAAAATTGACAAAGGATGTCACGTCTAACAGTAACCAGTAAATCGTAAGCGTAAGAGAATGAAGATAAAAATTAATAAATGGTATCGAAAAGTCATGCTCGTTAATAAATAATTTTTTTTAACTAGAACTATTAAACATGAAGAATAAATTGTTAAACGTGAATGCAATTTATCTTAAGATATATTCCATTTAATAATTTATTATTTGCTTGAATTTTAATGTCTGAGCAGAATTTTATTGATATATTTAACAATTTCTTATCTACTTTAACATTTTATCCTCTGCTTTGATACAATTTTTTGTGAAAAGTTGGCATCGTTCTTGTATATTAAAATGTTTTGTGTTCTTTGAAGGATTAACTTAGAACAAATAGCGTTGTAATCATAAAAGTTTTAATAATTTATTGTCTACTTTAATAATTTATCTGTTTTAATTTTAATATCTGAACAAAATATTATTGAAATCTTAAATAATTTACTACCTATTTTAATATATATTATCGAATGCTTTGATACTTTTTGTTGTGAAAAGTTGGCATCATTTTTGTACATCAGTATGTTTTGTAATATTGCAGGATTAATTTAGAACAAATAGATTTGGAATTTTTTTAAAAACAATTAAGTTTACGAAACAGATTTGGTTTCTCTATTTTCCTCGAACAAGCAGAAAGTTAATATCACCGGCCAAAACATCAGCAAAATCAAAATACATAAAATTAAATTATTAGCGAGTGTTTCACACCTCATAAAATTTGTTTTTAAATCACACTTTATTTCATTAATTTATATTTTTAAGCATAGCTTTACGCAACACTAAACCAACAAGTATTCTTTCCAAACTTCTCTGTTCTATCGATATATACGTTTTTTTTTTTTTTTAGTTTTTCAATACCCGATTGGCAACGCATTTGCAGTGATAATCACCTTTTTGTTCAGACTGTAATTCAAACTATGACCGGAGTATGTGAAATGAAATACAAAATTAATTTTACGGAACACCTTTTTAATCACAATATTAAACTTCAGTTTCAAGAGGATTTTTTTTTTTCGTTTCACTGGAACGAGTTAATTTGTTTATAAATAAATCGTTCAAGATATTCAAATTTTGTAGCTTGAAAAATTTGATAAAATGTTAGATTTCAGATGGCTCAAAAAACAAAAAGAAAATTTATAGTAATCAAAAAGTAAATTTTCAAAAACAGATCATTTTAAAAGTCTTTTTTTACCATTTCAAAGTAGAAAATGCAAAAATTGAGCACAGTTGCTTGTATAAATCAAAATAAAACACAAAATTTAATTAAATACTACATTAAAATTGTAAGTGAAATTTTTTGCGAAAAGAAAGTGTTTCATTTTATTACTTTGTAGTATATTAACTAAATAGTAAGTTGATATGTTGCATATATGATTATTTTATGTCTACTTTGTCTATTTACATTTCATTCAATAACATCGCAACATATACATGTTTAATAAATTAGAACTATAGTTACATAACAAGTTACTGGAGAATATATATATTCATTATTTTAAATCGTCTTCAGATAACGAGAACACTAAGCTTATTCCTCACTTGCTTGCACCATGTTACATGAACATTTTGTTGTCGAATTGATTTAATACATAACGGTCATCATTTGTTCACTGGATGGTCTTAGGGAAGTCCAAATTTGAATAATATTTTTATATTGCGCAAGAAAGAAATACATTTACATCGTACACGTTTCTCTATATCACTCTAACTCAAAAAAAAAAAAAATTATTATGCATTCCTCAGGGGAAAATTTGACATTATTACGTAATCTTTACGTTATGTTTGTTTTAAAATGAATCGATTGTACAGCAATAAGACGCACTTGATGACAAACAAAGAAATTTTTCCGTTCTTATATCTTCTATGTGATTTCAGTAACTCGAAAAACGTTATTTGAATATTAATACCTTGTAATTTGGATATTTGAAAGTCAGATTCCTTGTTTCTCTTACTCTTAATTAAGATTAGGATGGACTATTTACTAAAACCATTAGTGAAACTCTTTAACTTTAAGGCAATGTAATTTACATCAATATTCCGGGTAATTTATTATGAATAAAAACTACACGTTTTTCCCCCTTTAATTCAAAATCAATCATTAATTTATTTTATAGTCATATTTGTTGTAACCCCATTTATTTAAATGAAATATTATAATATTGATATTTTGTAAAGAGAAGTAAAAGAATGATAATAATATATAGCATGTATGTATACATATATGCAGGATTTTCCAGCTAATTATCAAAGTATTAATTGTATTTTCAAATGTACTATAAATCCAGTTCCTCAGTTACTCGATAGATGGCACCACGAATCAGCGTCATGTGATAGCTCGTGCAACGCCACCTATTCCTGAACAAAATTGAGCGACATTTCGTTCTCGCTCTCTTTTTCTCTCCTTCCGCTTCTCTTCTCCTTCGAACCCCCCGCGTTGATAGCGCCCTCCGCCCGCGGGGGGGGGGGGGGGGGGTGTCTATATTAAAGGCATAAAGTTATTCTTAGTTTTCATATTGTGAATATCAATGTATCATTTATTCGAGTTCATTTGACAAATTGTTTTTGATTTACGCTAGTATCAGTGTCTTACATAATTTTGGCAAAAATTTCGAGCAGCAACTTGAAAGAAATAATTATCAATAAACTTCTATTTTAGCGAACTGAGGTCAAGATCTAGGAAATGTAACAGGATCTAATTGTTCATTGATCTAATTGTTGTGACATTAATCAGAAACATATTTTTAAAAACCAGAAGGTCAGAGAAATACTGATTCATAAATTGCAAACTTTCCTTTACTGGATTATTCTGATGCCCGTGTTGACTATGTCTTAACTCCTTGTCATTTAACTAGGGCTGGACAAGCTGCATTTTTTTAATCATATTTCCCTTCTCCATTACCTCCCGTTTTTCTCGAAAGAGAAGCATATTTCGTACTCGTGCGTTTCAAAGTTTTCCCCTCTCAAAAATTATTTTTCATTTCCCTTCTACGTTAATCTACTGATAGCAGCAGTACTTTAACTTAAGTAGCAAATTTGTTGTTTCTGTCGAAATGTAGGTTCGAGTCCTCATGAGACTGAAGACTCTTCATAAAGATAGAGTGATGCACATTTAATAAGTCGAGACTCAATGTCTTCATGTTCAGATGGTGAGGAATTCTAGCTCAGATGTCATCTCGTCACTTGATAGTGGTTCAAAATAACGAAGTCCATTGCCATTAGCCTTCGTGTTACTTTAAAGTGTGACATTAGTATGCAATCAATCAATCAATCTGCATTAATCCAAATCATTATCATTCGCTCTAGGCGTCTGAAATCTCGAAGTTGTACATTGCAAAGACCATCATTAGCCAAAAGATATATTATAATGTCAATTTTAAATACCAGACGTATCAATTCGCTTGAATTTCAGTAAATTTATATTTATAATAAATTTTATAGATTAGAAATTAGATGTACTGATTCAAATGTAACAAAATTGTTCGAGACGCTTAAAGTAAGCGAAAATAAGAAGTCGCTGAAATGATATTTTTTTCAAAAAGAAAAGACGTCGTTGAAAAGTTAGAATATTTTTCTGAATAATATAAAAATGATCACCTTTTATATATTTCTTTTTTTTTTTTATCTAGTTCTCTAGCAAACTACGCAGGAAGGCTGAAACTTTCTGTAGGTCATTTCCAAGAAACTCAATTTGTTTGCAAGAAAACTCACTATTTTGTAACCTTAAATGTCAATAACCTAGACTCCTAAATATATTCGTTTCACATTAGGAATGATCCATTTTCTTGCAGAAACGACTTAATATCTAAATCACCTTCGGAGTGGAAATGGACCAATTACACCGTAATGAGAAAAAAAAATATGTCACAATCTCTGTATGGAACATTCCTTTTTTAAAAAAAAAAAAAACTAAAATTGTAACTGATAGACTTAAAAATGTACTTGAAAGTTGTGTAAAGCCTTTATTATGTACGGTTTTCAAGTCAGAGTGGATTTAGATATTCTGTTATAAACATAATGAGAAGGGAAAAAAACGTAATTCTAAATTTTATTAAAAAAAAAAAATATCATGAGCTGAATGGATAGATTGATTGCTAGGTCTTATGGGATAAGGAGCAGCAAAGGCTTATTATCCCCTTTAAAATGTTCTTTTAGTTAAATACATATCAAAGCATTTCATCTTCTGCAAGAATGTTCTGATCACTTGTTTATTAACTACAGCGTTTCTCAAAAAATCTTTGAATATAATATTGCACCTCGGGTCTATCTTGAGTACAATTGTATTCCAAAGATTTCTACAAAACGCGTAATTAATGGTTGATGGTTTTTACGGGATATGGAGCAACAAACACTGTTATACTCTATTGCACACAAATAAACACAAATTTTTTCCAATACAAGTAGATGGTTTTCTTTAGAGCTCAGGCGATACGAAAATATCAAAACATGGTTGCCCCAATATTCCTATTTCTTGAAAAAAATATTTGAATATCGATAGGAAAATTGTAATTTTATTAAATTGAGAAAAGAGGTATTTAGAGGGGAGAATAAGTGATATTACGTGCAATCCTGGTTTCATTTTCATCTGTTAATTCGTCTTTCGGAGGGTATATTTTTTTCTGTTGTGTTCTTAATTTTGAAATTCGAGGTGTTTGCCTTGGAAGACTTGAGACTTTGTTTAAAATATCTATGTATGTTGTGGATAGTTCAACTACATCATAAAGATTATTTATTGCAAGGTTTATGGTACTATTTCTGTTTGAGAAAATTTTTTCCCTAGGTATTCTTTCTTAGAAGTTTCTGTTTACATAATGAGTTGTCATCTGTGCAGATGATCTTCATTACTCACTGCGTTAGCGTAGGAGTAGTTTTCTCTTATATAATTACTATTGAGTTTAGTTTAGTTTTATTAACGTCGTACTAGAAATAACACGATGACTATTGGCGACGGACCTCGTAATTTTGAACCTCGGTCAAGTGACGAGGACGACACCTGAGCTGGCACCTCTCCCTCCACTCTCCTAAATTATTATTGAATAGGAAATGTTTTTTATTCGTATTTTTAATTGATTTGGGGAGTTTGGTATAACTTGGGACTTCTTTGATGAGAGACCACATGCCTGTGTTCTTGACAGTTGATACAAAAGGAGTTCTGTATCTTTCAGGCTACATTCAATAGTTTGATTGTTTTGTCCACATTTCGAACAATAGGCTTGTAAATGACAATTCAATTCAATATGATTAAATTCATTACATTATTATTAGCATTATCTAGGGACTTTGAAATTTTCTGGTTTTTCTCCGAACGAGGAAGGGTGATCGTGGAAATTAGTATAGTTTTCTTGATTTTTATCTATTGGTTAAGAGAAGTAATTTTATGGCGGAAAAGACCATGCACTTCTGATTCTTCCCGAATGTCTTCAATGAGAATGCTGCGAGGAAGTCCCTTGATAACTGCTTTAATTGGGCGATCACTGATCCGTTAGTTGGTATAAAATTCACATTTCTTCATCTATTACCTTTCTGTATTGCAGATCATAATCAAAGTAAAGTTTGATGTACTCGTCAGAAAGGCAAATGCGTAAATTTGGTTTTGTGGAGATTAAATCTTTAAGTTGAAGGACGTAATTTTTTTGTACTTTAAACATTACTGGAGGATGATTTTTATCAATATTAACATCAACTGGGAATGTGATATCATTTTTATCTAATACCTGAAATTCATTTTGAGTAACTAATGTGGGCAAGCTAATTTCTAGAGTTTTGCATTTTGTCGTATTATTTTTGCTTAGTTTGATTAATTCATTATTATTATTTTCTGATTCTTTTCTTTTCGTACGTTTAGCACAAAATGATAATGGTATATCATTGGGTAGAAAAAAAGGTACTTTAGAATGACGGGAGAGAGCCAAAACTATTCACAGCTTTTTTGTAAATCCTCTTCCATCACCGCCAGAAGTATCATCCTTATTTTTGTGTCCATTTCTTCAAAGGCTTCCATTCATTTATCTCTGTCTCCATTTTTTGAAAATTTTTGATTCATTCTCCATTTTTGAGAAAATTTTATCTTTGATAAAATTTTGAGATTTCCTCATTTTCCTGCAATTTTCGAGTATTTCCTTATCAGCTGTACGCGAAATGATGCATGAACTATTTTCTATATCCATGTTCTTTTCTAGATTTGAAATTAATTGCGAGTTAGTCATTTGGAATGCACTAGAAAAAAAATGTTATTACTCTCACCAAGAACGCTAAAAAATGCTGCGTGGATAAAAAAAAATAACGAACTTCCAACAAATGTTATTAACAATGTAATATTCCTCCAAAATACAATGTATTCCAAAATATATCTTTCATTAGATTCGAACTTCAGTGCATATGTCAGCTTGATTCACTGTTCAGCATCCAAGTATCGCAATTAGTGATAATAGCTGTTAAAAATCGTCTTAACTTCGCTATTCCAGAATGCGTACTTACGACAAGTCAAAAGAATATGTGTTCCAAATCTTTGGTATGTTTACAGGTACTACACGTTGCATTATCATGTAAATTGAATTTGTATAAAAATCCGAGAGTTATGAATATTTTGCGAATGAATTGAGAACGAGTATTTCCTCTCTTGTTTTTTGTCCAAATGTATATAATATCTATGTTTGAGATGTTACCTAAGAACTTTCCAAATATTTGTGTGAATAACAAGTTTTGTTGGTTCTTTTCGTCCTGTTTCTGAAAATATTGCTATCAATATCTTCTGTGTGATGTAAACATTACAATGTAGTTTTGATGCAAACATTGGACTCCTTTACCGATTTCGCGATCATCCGCTTGATCATCCCAAAGCATTTTCGAGTTTCCAGGAATGAAACACATGCCGATTTTTTTTATTTTTAAAATAGTAAAAAAATAGAAATATACAAATAAAAAATTTTATTCGTAAATACCTCTTATTTTTATCCTTTGTTTAGAAAATAAAAAAGTAAAAAAAATCATAAAGTAGAAAAAGAGAATATGAAACACATACACAAAAAATAACCAGCTAGATATGTTCATCGTCCATCACAATATCTTGCATCCAGTAAGCATAAAATCAAAACACAACAGGCTGGCAGTTCAAAAAAAAATTCACTCATTTTTTGGGGGAGCAACAATCAAAACTAGAATAGCAAATATTGACAGCTGAACCCCTTTACATTCATTTACATCATACCTCCGTCTTTCTTACTCCAAGCCACCAACATAGTTACACATCATGTAATTGATTATCAAATTTATATTCACACGTTTATATAATTTTGAAATTGCATATCAAAATTATTGCCAGATTCTGCAATTGCGTTAAAGATTTCCACTGGTTGTACCCAAACGAAAGCTACTGTCAGCAATGCTATTGCTCCTAAATCATTTCAGACGAATTTAAAAGCG
The DNA here is from genome assembly GCA_019974015.1 of Nephila pilipes. Taxonomy (NCBI): domain Eukaryota; kingdom Metazoa; phylum Arthropoda; class Arachnida; order Araneae; family Nephilidae; genus Nephila; species Nephila pilipes. The sequence continues at coordinate 169,850 of BMAW01024032.1, read as the reverse complement.
TTAAAAGGTGTTCCATTTACTGTAGTATGTATTGATGCATCAAATTTTGGCTTCGTGTAAAACTTTTTTCTATTTTAATTCAGTATTTCGATGAAAAATATAGAAACCTATAGAAATGGTATAGTTTGCGAATAAAAAAAAAAGTTGAGACTATATCTCGAGTACTAATAATAACATTGTGAGAGGAAAAAATAGAAATGTACAGCATTTTGGGGAAGACAACCAACTTCGGTGACATATATCATGAAGGAAAAAATAAAATATTCCAGCATTTAAATAAAACACTAGATAAAAGCATCACTGATATTGTTTGCCCGCACGTATAATGAATAACTGCAATGTGCCTTAAATGGACAGGACATAGACATTGAGTCTTTAAACTTAATTATTTTTTGATTTACACTAGAACAGAGGTATACAACCTTTTGAACTTTGGGGAACTCTTTGAGCTTACCATTACCTTCAAGGAACCCCTTGATCAAACAGAAGAAAAAATAGGATATCAAAGCTCTTTATCCTTCCCAAATTTACAAAATTATTATTGCATTTATATTTTGTCATAGTAGAAACATCTCAGTAAGATTAATGAATGGTAGGGTGGCTAATATTTTATTTTATTATTATTATTATTATTTTGATTTTCTAAATTATAGTCTATGAATAATAAACAAAATCAATAATATTTGAAAATATAACAAATTAATAAAAAAGAAATTTTTTAATGACTTGGCCGTGATTGTTTTTTATTTTAAAGTATTTTTACTTCTGGAGTAACCATTGAAATCTGCAACCTAATGTCTTCTTCAGCATCCAATTTATTTCTGTATTTTGTTTCTGTCGCAGCAAAGAGAAAGATTTTTCGCATATACAGGTTAAAACATATATTAGATGTTTCACAGCTCTTTCAGCAATTCCGGGATATTCTTTTCTAAAGTATATCCTGGAGTATACATAATATCAACTTAACTGAATTTTAGTTTCAATTGAGTGTATATCAATCTAATTGATATACACTCAATTATTTCTTTTATTTTGAGTTTGGAGGTTTTCTTCTTTTATTGGGAGTTCAGAGGATTCACAGTCCTGAGAAGGATTTTGGATCCAAGGTAATTTTTCATTTTGAACAAGATTCAAGAAATGAATAATATCCAAGAAATGTTTTTTGCAGATTCGGTAAATGTTAGAACAAACTAATTTTTACATTTTTATCTGGATGAGCGTTACCGTCTATTAAAAATTATTCAAATTACCGAAGCATTTAATATTATCTTTCAAAATAAATTCTGCCCAAAATTTCAATTATAAAAGAGTGGCGCCTATTTTACTTTATACCTTGAAAATAATGAAATAAGTGGGTGATTCTTCACCTGAGCCAAAGAACGGAGACTAATATGCAACCTAATGCATATGGATGAATGTATTTGAAGCACATGAATTTTGCGAAATTCAAGATTTTATTTTATCCTTAAAATATTTATTTTTACAAGCAAACTGGCTTTAAGAATTCAATCTTCTGTAAAAATTTAAATTTTACTAAAATTTTGGAGCTTTGATTAAGCAAATAGGTATCTCTTGCGGAACCCTTGTCAAAGTTCCAAGGAACCCTAGAGCTCCGCGGAACCCAGTTTGAAGACCTTTGTACTAGAAGAACCGAAGCATTGAAAGACTTCTGTAATTTTGCTGAAATATTATATAAAAAGTTGCTATATATGTTACTCAGAACAAGATAAATTTATCTATATTTCTCATCAATGATAGAACACTAAAATGATGTCCAGCTCTTAGATCATGTTTATCATATATTTTTTATGAAAGGAACATCCCCCTATGTTAATCATGATTTTTCAAAAAATCATTTGAAAGCTTATACATTCTCTGATATATATTTTTCTCAGAGAAATGAAAAGCACAGAGAAAGAAAATAACTGTCTCTGAAAAATAACAAAAATCTCTATTCAGTTAGTACCAGTTTAACTAAAAGAAAGGAGTAAAACATTTTTCCATACACAACTGAAAATAAAGTAAGTTATAAAAAGCAGAGAATTCAAGAAATTCAATCATGAAACAAGAGTTGAACATTTATCAACGGGTAAATTTACATCTGAGTAAATTGACAACTTCTTTAAAAGAATTTGAAATTTTTGATTGGATGGTAGTGGAAAAGATACCTCTTGGGGGTGGGAGGGGGATATTGGAGGATGTCTTGCATGCTGAAGTAAAAGAAGACTAAAAGTGGATGATTCTTTATTATTTGATTAGTCCTTAAATTTAATAATCTTCTTCAATAAATTGAACACAGTGCTGAATTTTTAACACCTTCAACTGTCTTAAAAGGGGTTAAATATTGTTCTGAAAGAAATGAGATCCAGTGCTCAGAGTTTTTTATAATAATTGTTCATTGCTAATTACAATTCCAACTCATAATTCTAATTTTGAGAGAATCTTTAGAATTATAATATTGGACAGATGGACAAAACAGATTGTTATCAGAGTCAGTAAGAAAGTTGATACTTCTAGAGTAAAACTTCAAAAATACGAAATGTAAAAAAAATATATGAATGAATGAATTCTGCTTTAGCCAAAATAATATATCGAAAGAAACAAAAAGCAAAGCGAAGTATGATTTTATTTGAAATAAAGAGCAAAATAGAAATTTTTGTGTATACATATATTTTGTTTTTAAAAAAATTTGTTTTAGTGTCTTCAAAAACTGTAATTTGTGCTTTTTAAAAGAAATTCGTTCTATTGGTTAAGTATTCAAAAGTTTATTTCTTGTTCTTCTATGATATAACCTAAAATTTTTTTATAAAATGGCGAATGAGCTAATGTGTGTACTCTTTTTCTTATAAGCAGAATTGGTTACCCTACTTTTATCACAAGAAAATAAGTTACTTTAATTATTGCTAATGATGCATGTAGGATTTATCAACATCATTAAACCACACACACACAGAAGTTGTGGGTACACTTCTTAAAAACATTTTATTATCAAATTTTGCATGTTTAAAACGAGAACGGCAAGGTATGTTTTTCTTCTTGCGCCAACAAAGTAAACGCTTCACGACATTCTATTTCATTTTCAATGAAATATAATAAACCTGTAACACATTCTTTTTTTTTAATTTTTCCTGCGATTAATTTCTAGAACGAACTCTGGGAATAGATTTCAACACCACAGGTATTAATAACTGACCAAAAGAACCTTTAGTAACATCTTGTGGTTCCAAATTCTTAACTGTAATCTCGATTTCATCATGTAACTTATTCCTAGTTCCGAACTCCATTTCATCATATATCACTCATACATCTTTAGCATTATTTTAACTCTTTGCCGGTTCTAAAATCAATAGCTTACTCATGAATTACTTTATTATAATTTCTACTAAAGTTTTTATATACTCATCACAGCTCTTTTCGTTCTATTCTTATAAAGATACTGCACTGCTTACTACACCTACGAGTAACGTTTTCAGGTGTGCAAATTTTTCAACCTTATTATTAATTTCTTTTTCGTCTATAGTCCTTTCATAACATATCCAGATCTCTATAAATTTTTAAGGGTTCCCTGAATATTTTTTCTGACACCAGTTTTGGAAGTGTTGCAAAAATTTGAGCAGTTGAAAGCAGCTGAAGGGGTAAAACTGATTAAGTTGTTTTACCATTCGAGAACGCACACGTTTTTTTGCTATTCCTCAGCAGCAACCACACCCGCTTCTAAAAAATATACTTCAATCGATGATGGAACAGCCTAATCCAATTCCCTTAAGCTACTTTTCTTTTCTAATATTTATTCATGTAATTTATATAATTCATATCCCTATCTTTGTTTACCAAATTTTCGTCAGCCTTCTTTAACAACTCAGAAAATGCTGCTCTTAGAGTGGTTCGTTTCAGTTTTAATTTATTTAATTGTTCTAACTCCTTTTGTCAATAAGAATGGAAGCAGTAGCCTTGTGGTCATAGTTACGTACTCACGGTCAGTGTAGTTTCCATCGAGTGAGTTATAAAGTTTCAATGGTGCAAGAGCCAGATGTGGCTATGCTGCGCCAAACAAGGTAAAGCTGTGATTTAGATGTGAGAAATATTAAAAAGATTAAAAAAAATTGTTGAACTAGGAGGAGGGCTGAAAATAGAGAAGGATCGCTAGGGTAACCCTGGGGAGCGTTACCCGTGTTTACCAATGACAGTTCACCCCCATGGGAAAGAAAAAGGTCACTAGGGTGCTTCGGGGTTATGATGGTCATACCTACCTAAAGAAGACAAGCCCCTGAGATCCTCTGATATAATCTCCAGGGGCAGGGTGTCCAGTTATACCTCCAGACACTTGGTACCCATTTTAATTTTCGACGCGAAGTGGGTTCGAGTCCAAATGCCACTAAAGACCCACCATGTAACGGGGACTGATGTACGTTAAATTTGATAGAAGTCCCAAGTCTTCCTGTTGGTATCCTGTGGAAGTCTGGAGAGGGAGGTACCTACTCAGGTGTCGATTAATTAATTCAACTTCAAAATTAAGAGGTCCGTCTCCAGTACCCTTTGTGTTATTTCCGAGTGCGACTTTAATAAAAATAATCACATCATTCTACAATAATAAAACGTACCCAAGACTACAATTATTAAATCAATGAAATCTAATACTTTTAAAGAAAATATTTTCACGCTCTTGCTTTAATTTTTAGGGTACGGTCTGAACCTCGCCAAAATTCTTGCTAGCGGTATTTATTGTAGAGTTCAGTTGGAGATAATTGAGAGTGAACTGCATGAATTTCAAATAACTGTTATTTACAACAAAAACATATAGCTATAAAACATTTAAATTAAATTTACTGTAGAAATATGGTTATATAGAGAAGTTCGCAATAAAAATGGAATTCTCTCGAATATTTGATTGTCTGCTCGCAAAGGCCAGTCGAATGAGAGAAAGTACAAAAAAACAAGAATTCTCCCCGCTTCATCTTATAACCTTTAATCCCAAGATTTCTTACCAGTGGTGGTGCTCGTTCAGGTCCCGCTCCCAAAAGAGAAGAGAAAAGAGAGAAAAAAACAATCAATTAATAGGGTGCTTGACAGCTCAAAGAGCACTCGAAATCCTCAGCCAATACAGGGGAATGTTTGAGCGCGTGAACAGTATTCATTAATTCATCAAAAATTACTCACGTGTTAAAATTGGTGGCACTTACTTTTTTAAATAATCATTGCTTTGAATCTATTACTAGCATTTAACACTTACCTTCACATTTAAAATTTTTATTTTGGTTTTTGAAATTGATATAACAAGTAACCCTCCCTCCCCTTCATAAAAGCTAAGCTTCCCTTGGGAATCGCAATCTGACGGTTGAAAGCCAACGGCTTAGTTGATAAAAACGCTGCAAAATACCACCGGACAACTTTGCTTCGGACCCTAAGTCGAGAATTCGAAACGCCGCACGAACTCAAGGTTAACTGTCCTCCCCGCCACGAGGTAGAAACACATCCCCCGATATGGCGAGGAAAACAATAACCACAAAACACTTTCAAAGCAATTGGAAGCGATGATTTTCTATGTAATATACTTCAAAATGGCAACAAACCAACAGATAGCGTTTTGAGTTTCAGAATATATGAATTTTCATCACTTGTTTCAGTGCTCCGAACATTCAGAAAAAAATATTGATCTCATACACCGGACCGTCTCCTAGGTCTGCATAGATTTCACCAGTTCAAGAACACTGTTAGAGTAAAACAATCATGTCAAACTCGAGACCTGCAGGCCGCGTGGGGTCCGCATCGAATTGTTTCGGGCAAGCCGAAATAAAGGCATGTCACAAAAAATTTTACTGAAAATGTCAGATTTTAATTTTTAGAACTCCATTTATATTGATAATGAGCCACAACTGTCCCAATGAACTATTTACTCATGTTAAATCAACGCAATACAGTGATTTTTACCTAAAGCATTGAATTCAATAAAATGATAGCTTTCATGCCATTAATTTTTTACTCTGGTGTGGTATGCTTTTAAAATTACATACTCCATTTTCAGAAAACAAGAAAAATAAGTATTTTATAACACGCTAGTTAATTTATTCAATAATTCTGTGTCTGATAAGTTAATGTTCGAGAATAAACACCAGTTTTTATTAATTGTTTTTATCATTTTGCGTTAGACTGCGGTAGCCTAGTGGTCATGGTTTCGCATTCGTGGCCAGCGGTGTTCATTCAGTCGCGGGTTCAAGCCTTGGCCGCTAAAGATCCGCCTTGTAGACGGGGCTGATGCACGTTAAATCTGTCGGGGCCCAAAATCCTCCCGTTGGCGTGGTGTGGAAGCTAGGAGAGGGGGGTGCAGTTCAGGTGTCGTCCTCGTCACTTGACCGAGGTTCAAAATTACGAGGTCCGTCGCCAATAGCCCTCGTGTTGCTTCTAGTGCGACGTTAATAAAAACTAAACATTTTGCGTTAATAGTTGCTCTTATCTATTTTAAAACTTGCATTATCTTGCATTTAATACAACTCTATCGAAACTAGGGATACAGTAAAATAAAACGAAGAACCACAGACGAACATCGATGTTTTCAAAAAAAAGGGAGGATTGACAGTATTTTTGCTAGGACATAAAACGAAATAATCTGCTTGATGTAAGTCTATAACAGTATTAGCGGTTCTTCTTTACGGAAGTGAGGCTTGGAAATGTTCTAAATTATTAGAACCGAAATTAAATTCTTTTTAAACTACATGCCTTAGAAAGATTCTCAAAATATTCTGGCCAGATAAAATTCCAAATTTTTAATTATAAAACAAACATTTACTAGACCTTTTTCCTTACAAATTAAAAAAAAATGACATTGGACATGGATTGAAAGTGTACTTAGAATGCCATGAAAGGATAACACAAGAATTGCGCTGGATGGGCCTCAGGAGGGAAAAGAAAGAAATTAAGACCAAGAACCACATGGCACCCAGTGGCCACAAAAGAGAGGTATTCATTTGGATGGCCGAGTTGGGGAAGGGCCAGGGAGGCAACGTTAGATCGGGTTGCAGCTGTTGTGACTTCCTACACCAATTTGGCGTGACGAGAGTTGATGAGGAGGAGGAGGATACAAAGTAATCAGTGTGCTAAATTTATATAACATGAAACGTAACTGATCGCAATATAAACACTATAATATAAATCACAAGAAACAGTACACCTGTCAATGGAGGTAGATTTAAAAAAGAAAAAACTATCTCTATTACTACATATAGTGTGGTCCACGTGACTTACACTTATCAGTAATTTGCCCGTGGCTGGGAATGAGTTTGACACCCTTGATGTAAAAGAACGAGACCTTGTGAACCAAGCAATTCATACGATGTAGTGAATAGAGAGTGAGATTTTTGTGGCCTTACCCACAGAAATCAATGCGGCTCGCTATTCGTGTGAACTGTGTATTCCACAACCATTTGGAAGCTTTTCCCTTGTTGATTATTTCCGAAACTATTCGTATTCATTACGTTCTACTCCGACGTCTCTGGGAAGAATTGGTATGGGGGTTCCATAAATCATCTCCGCAATTGTGGCTTGTAGATCTTCCTTCCAAGGACCCAAAATCTCAAAAGTATGTTGGGTAATACTGTAGTCCACTGATCGCTGCCAAGGTCCATTATAGCCAATTTCAGTCACCGACGAAATCTCTCGTTTGGTTGTTTGTGACCGAATGATATGGAGTTGTGTGTTGTGTCTCCGTGCCTTAGAACTTCTATGAGACCTGAAATAGAGATGACTCGAGCTGCGTTCCTTGGTTGGTAGGTAACCTGAGGAGAAGATAGAATCTGGAGAACCAACCACTTTAGTAGACTTTGGCCAAGGCCTCTGCTGAAAATCCTACCAGTAGAGATTTCTCTGGTCACTTTAAGAACTGATCCGTGCAGGTAATACAATGACGTAAACCCTCTGATGGAGGTAGAGGTCTCCTGAAGACGATGTGTACATACTCGAATCGAGAACTGGGAAGCACGAAATTTTCGACCTTGCTTCTTGTAGGCCCAGATACTTTTGTTCGTTGTCACTGTAAGCATGTACGAGCCAATAGAGTAACATCCTGTCTCACTGATGTCACAAACTTTAGGGGTACTCTTACTCCTAAGTGCGAATGGGCGTACAGATTGTTAGAAAATTTCCCGTTGGAAAATCTGAGGCACAGATGGACGAATGAGATCCGTTGATACATCACAAATGAAGGATAATTGGAGGCTGTCCCAAAGGAAAGGCTGTAGCACTTTGGAAGTTGAAAAAGCACCAGCTGAAAGGCAGGGTCCCCGGGAGGTAGGTCTTTCACGGTTCTCCAGAGGAGACACGTGTGACGAAATGTCCATTTGCATAGTTTTGAGATCTATGTCCTCAGCGTCGATCGCTAACATCGATGAGATATTACCTGCAGCTGACATAATTCCCTCCGCCATCTCTCATTCGGCTTCTCCAATTTATCATTACAGATAATAGATATCTGCCGCGTGTGGGCTGGGATTCCCTGCAGGAAAAGGGACCTACGCAAGCCATCACTAATCTGATTTCTATATTTATACAAAAGTGCAAACTGACACCAGCTTGATTTAATTTGGGATTGGGCTGCATTGTTATTTCAATTCTTTCTCATTCGTCATATTTTACTTTAGGTTTCGAATGGAGTGTAACAAGTAAAATAGTTAGGACTACGACCATAAAACGAAATAAAATAAGACTGGAATTTTAAGGTTGGGTGATATTTGCTCAGAAAATATTAACTGTCAAACGTCATACGCAAATATGTAAGGCAGGAAAACAAAGATTAAATGGGAAGTAGAATTTTGGTTAAGTTATAATTTAATTATTCTTACACACATACATACACACACTCATATAACACATCAATCAATAACTCCCGGGACTAACCCAGAGATGGCGCTCGTAGTAAACCAGTAACCAGGTCTTTCTAGAGTACGAACCTTTGCTTGAAACGTGTCAAAATTTTAAGTCGATCGGACCAGAAACAGCTGAGTTATCGAGGTTGGAGTAAAGTCGTTTTGTAGTTTGTTTAAAAAATGGAAAAAACCGAGTTTCGTGTTCTGATAAAACATTGTTTTTTAATGGGTAAAAACACCGTGCAAGCGAAACAATGGATTGAAAAATGTTACCCGGACTCTTGTCCATCAAAAGCAACGATTTGTCGGTGGTTTGCCGAGTTTAAACGTGGTCGTACCGACACAAATGACGCGGAACGCTCGGGTAGACCTGTGGAAGCCGTTACACCGGAAAATGTGAGTGAAGAGACAACAATTATAATGAAAGATCGTAAAGTGAAGCTCCGTGAGATTGCTGAGATGACACAGATATCATATGGAAGTGTATTTACCATCCTTCAAGAAAAATTGAGCAATGACAAAGGTTTTCCAAGTGGTGCAGTGCTTTCGATGGAACGAAAACAGCAACAGCGATGATTCAGAAAGCTGTTTATCGCTATTTACTCAAAAAAAGATTTTTGCGAAAAATTGAAAAAAAAAAGATTTGGAAAAGCGTTGGAACGATTGTATCACCCTAAAAGGTAATTAACAAAAGGTTATGTTGATGAATAAATAAAATTTGCAAAAATGTTGTTTTCAATGTTAGTCTCGGGACGTATTGATCCATGTTATATATATATATATATATATATATACATGTAAAGGTGATTAAATCATACCTCATTCTAAACATTTCCAGGAATAATAACGATGATAAGCACTGATATTTTCTACCAAGCTGTAACTAATACATTTCTGAAAAGTAAATAAATCGCTGTTTGAGGAAATAAAAGATCTGCATTCCTTTCAATAACATTTTCCTCTTCAATGTTTCTCGCTGTGTGTTAGCTGACTTCCCTTCTCCCATTTCTAAAATAAACCGTCAAAACTATTTTTTTTTTCAGTACTGACTGATCTAATTCGTATGAGAAGAACAGAAACCCTTCCTCATTCTCCACAACTACGGTCTCACGCAGAGAAAATTCAACGAAGTTTGTTACATAAAAGTAAATATAAACACCGTTGAAACATCCCAAGAACCAAATTATTAAAAATAAAATTTAACAACAGTAATAAGTGATGAAGTACTTGGGAAGAAAAAAATTAGTCCTCGCAATTTCGACAAGAAAAAAATTTTTTCACCGTACAATCTCAAAAATAAGCACCCCCTCCTATAAGAATAAATTCTCTTCCACCCACTTTAGCTCGATTTGAATGCTCATTTCACTTTAAAACACGCCTCTTTAACTCTTTTATTTAAGCATTCAACTCAGTATTTTACTTATAATTGTTTATTTCATACAATTTTTGTTCTTATTTTAAAATGGTATAAGTGCGAGATTAAATTATGAAATGCAGTTAAATTTCACTTTATGAAATAAATTTACTATTAACCTATGCAGATCTTAAGTCACTCTTTTAAATTTAAGATTCTCTAAATATACAAACGAATGTATTTCTGATATTTTATCAATTTTGACGGGGGAAAATTATTAATCTATTTTCGATATTTATTCTTTTTTTTAATTTTTATAAAATATTCGTTCGAAGAACATAAAAACGATATATCAGTGGTAAAGACGAAAATACAACTTGTGTGATGAACGACTCTGGGAATAAATATCTTTTTAGAAGTTTTCAAATATATTTCAACACTTACGTAACCTTTTTTACAGCTATACATAAAATGTCTGGCGATAATTTTTGTTTTAATTACTATCCATTTCGAAAACGTTTTTACGAGGATGGTTCGAAAAGCACCTTTTTCGACGACAGATGGCGTTGCTGAAGTAATCTGGTATTCCCATTGAGCCGTCCAATAAACAACGCCAAAACAATCTAACCTTTATTCAGAGATTGATTTTTATTTGGTATCCGTTCGCTCCAAATCGGAATTCAATCGATCGAGTTATCGTTATCGTTTTGCATCGAATTGTAACCGTCGACAAGAGACTAGGATTCCCCATTTTACATCGGAAATCAAGAAATAAACAATAGGCTGCTTCCATTGAATCTGCTCCAAAGAAAGCGAAGACTGTCTCATCAACAGAAAAAGTTATGGTGAGGAATTTTTAGGATGTGAAGGGTGTAATATTCATGGACTTCTGAAAGAAAATTGGAAAAACAATCACTGGAAAACATTACAGTGAGTTACTCTTCATACTCATTTCCCATTCCCAGCACGAATACTTTTTGAACCACTCTCGTATTAAAATATAGCTTATTGCTACATTCTTTTTATTTGATATCTGGTATTGTATGCCATTATAAGCCCATTATTTATTTTTAAAGAAGAGGGTAGTATCTCCACACAATACAGGTAATATGCACCCAAACCATCATTCCTTTCATTATACCTTATTTAAAATCAAATCAAATTTAGCTTTGTCCTTCGCTATATCTGTTATGATTCGAACTGAACGATTAGGATTTAATATCTAGATTTGAAACAAAGTTACTGTCGTCTTTAGCATTTGAATCATGGGTCAGATATATTGATGACAAAAATCATCTTCAGTCTCTCTTTAGGCAACTCCTGTTAGGCGTTAAATAAAAAAAAAAAAATTAAAAAAGTTCTTTAGAAAGTTTTACAAAGAACAGATTTAGGCACCCAAGGGACGCTTTTTTATGATTATTATTAAATTACTCAATTAAATATAAGAATTAAAGTAAACGATGAAATATTGAGAAATGTACAAAAATAAACTTTTCCGGAATAAAAATTAAAACAAACGATAAATTATTAAATTGAGTATTATATCAGCTACAAGTAATTAAAATTAAACATCGATAAATTATCAAATTGAATATTATATCAGCTATATGTAATTAAAATTGAGACAAATGATAAAAAATTGAAAAGAGTTTTGGTACGCCAAAAGTGGTCCACCTAAAACAATTGCCATGGGTGGCCCCATCTCAGGCTTAAATATTACTGTGTTATTGTGTAAAACAAATATGAAATGGAGTTTAGATATGCATCAATTTATTTAAGTTTTAGAGCAAATTTAAAGAAATATATTTCAAAAAACAGTATTTTTGTTGCCATTCTACGAAAAAAATTAAGTTTAAAATCAATTCAATAGTATTCAATTTCAACACAAATAATTACACTCATGAAAATTAGTTTTAACAAATATCGTCTTCACAAAACACAAATGATACATCCAAGTATGAAAATCATTTTCAACTTCGGCTACACAAAGATTGCTATTCCGCTGATCGTTTGAATTAAAATGTGTGAGTAGGTGGCAATGAAGACAGTTTATAAACAAGTGTAAAAATATTCTTTATCTGAATAATGAAATAGAAAAAAAATAATTTGTATATTTTACGTCTGGTGTGTTTTTCGTTTATCTCTCTCTCTCTCTCTTAAATTATTTTAATGAATTTCTCCAATAAATAAAGTAACATATATATATATATATATATATATATATATATATAT
>BMAW01024032.1:112227-157309 GCA_019974015.1 Nephila pilipes | reverse complement strand
GTAATACTGTATAAAAAATATTTAAGTTATACATATTTTTAAATAAGAACCCTTTTATTTTAAGAATTACTCGTCGCAAATGTAAGTTTTCAGCCGAGTTGGAGAAGCAATACCAATATGTATAAAAACAGTTATTTGCGACTCTTACAATACGGAAGTGTCTGTTGCAAATAAAGGAAAGTTTGATTTAAAACAACATCTTGCTCCCAGTAAACATAAACAGAATAAAACTGGTCGTCAGTTCGAAAAAAAAAATTCCTTTTTTTTTGTAAAGCAACATTCAAAACTAGAACAGCAAATATTGGCAGTTGAAACTACTCACACCTTCTGGTTGTTTATCATATTTATATAAACACGGGTTTCCAGATTCTGAAATTGCGGTCAAAAATGTCTTCAAATCGTACCAAAACAAATGCTATTGTCGACAATGTCCTTGCAACTAATTCTGTGCAGAAGACTTTGGAAGCTTTGAAAAGCGTTCCATTTATTAGAGTATGTACCGATGGACTGAATTTTGGAACACAGTAAAACTTTTTCCTATTTTAATTCAATACTTTAATAAAAATCTAGATACGTCCCATAAACTTATGGAAATGGTGTCGTTTGCAAATAAAAAGCTGAAACTGCATCTCGAATACTAATGACACCATAAGGATAAAAAAAACTAAACGAGAAATGAATAACATTTGGGGGACACAATTGCAACGCAAAATTTGGCGGCGCAAATCAGGAAGGAGAAAATAACATATTCCAGTATTTTAAACAATGCACAAGGAAAATGTTATCATTGCCATTGGTTGCTTGCACAAATTATGAATAATTGTATGCAACATGCTTTAGATGGACTCAGGCCATAAACTTTGAGTCTTTAATCTTATAAGAATATTATATTCTATTGATATTGGGAGAACCCAGACAATGTGAGTGTGTGCGTGTGTTTGTAAAAGAGTTCAGTAATTTTGTTGAAATTGAATACAAAAAGCTACTATTTCACTCAAAAACAAGATGGTTATGTATATTTCCAGGCATTAACATTGCTGGAAATATATCTAAATTTTAGATCAGATTTTTTTTTTTATCTCAGGTACATTCCTTAACGTTAATTATAATTTTTTTAAATAATTTAAAGTGAAGAGTATTTATGGTTTATACATTTTCTGATATACTTTCCACAGCAAAATAGAAAGCATAGAAAAAGAAAATGATTGTCTTTTGGAAGTAACAAAAATTTATATTCAGTTAAAACCAGTTTAACAAAAAAGAATAAAGCAAGAATTTTTGCCAATTGAAAGTGATGAAAATCGTACAAAGTTTCGAAGAGAATCCAAGATGCTCAGTTATGAAACAAAAGATTATTAACATTTATGAACGAGAAATTAGATATTTGAATAAATGGACAACTTCTTTTAAAGCATTTGAAAAAATTTTTAATGGATGTTACAGGAAAAGATACTTTATTGAAAGGGAAGAGGAAATATTGAATAATGTCTTGCATACTTAAGAGAAAGAGGACAGCGACTTTATGATTCTTTATTATTTGACCAGTCGCTGAATTTTAAAAAAATTCTTCAAGGAATGAAACACAATGCTGAACTCTTTCGACTGATTAATATGAGTTGGATATTTTTCTGAAAGAAATGAAATCCATTCCTCCAAGTTTTTAAAAATCTGTTCACTGTTCTTTTCAATTCTAATTCATAATTTTAAGTGAGGAGAAGATCTTTAGCATTATAAAATCAATATGTACAGATGTGATGTGATGTAATTGTTTATTAACATTGCACTCAGAAGCAACGCGAAGGTTACTGACGACGAACCTCGTAATTTTGATTTTCGATCAAGTGACAAAGACAACTCCTGAGCTGGCACCTCCCACTCTTAACTTTCACATTTTGAGCTACGGAATCAGGCATCGGATATACTTCGGGTCTTTAGTGGTATCAGGGCTCGCAGCCACGACCACCGGCCGCGAGTCCGAGACCAGAACCTCTAGACCAGGGATGGCGAAGCAATGGCACTCGACACAATATTTTGGGCACGCCACGATAGCCTAGTGCAGGGATGGCAAACCAATGGCATCTGACAGAATATTTTGGGTACGCCACCGATCACTAAGTTCACAATGAAGCATATTACGAACGAACGCGAGTGATCCTATGCTACGGAATATTCGGGCGTGGGGAGGCGGGCAGGAAGCGTGCTCGTTTTTTATTGTAGTTACATCGTGGACTACTATTTAACAATACCCACAGTTGTTGGATGTTATGTCGCTTTCTAAATTGATGTTTTTTACAAACATGTTTCAATGAATTGAACGCGAAGCTTCAAGGCACAAATAAAACAATTATCCACCATCATGATAGATCTCCTTCGCGCTTTTGACGCTAAACTGATTTTCTCAGACGAGATTTTCTCAGTTCAAAGAATTTTCGGAAACACTCAAGTTTATATTGTACCCTTATGTGACTTCATTTGGTGAACTGAACTTGTCCCAATTCGATTGGTTGGAAATTGAAGAATTTGAAATGCAGCTGATTAATTTCCAGTCTAGCTAAATATGGATTCAAAAATTTATTGAAAGAAGGAAAGAGTCGGAATTAATTGAAACAGAAAGAATGACAAACAATATAAGTAAAAATGCCAATAACAAAATTTTGGAGACATAGAATTCTTTACCAGACGCATTTAACTGTTTGAAGAAGCTGGCTCGTGCTATTTTAACCATATTTTCATCTACCTATGCCTGCGAGTCATTATTTTCAGAAATGAATAACATTACAGACTGGCTTAGAAACCATTTGACAAATAACTTCAGCATACATTCTGCTAAAAGTAACATCGTACAATCATATTATAAGTTATTTGTCATTTAATCTGCAACAACAGAAGTCACTCTAATGTTACTTTAATTTGAATTAAGCGTATAATTGAGACATTGCAAAATGTTTTTTTTTTCTTTTAGTAAATCAAGAGTTTTGAGTTGATAGCATTTAGTATTATTATTTTCCCAATAACCACGAAGTCAAAATTATTTGATGGCACGTCTATGACCTCATTAAGCATTTTTTTAGAAAAAATGGCACGTTGATACATAAAGGTTCGCCACCCCTGCTCTAGACTATCGCGTCCATAACATAGACAGATGAACGAAACAAAATGTATCAGAGTCAGTGAAAAAGGTGATTATGGTAGAGAACAACTTTAAAAATATAAGTTATCAAGAATGTTATGAATTCTTTTTTAACCACTTAAAAAAATCCTAAAAGAAATACGAAACAAAGCAAAATATGACTTTATTTTAAATTAAGAGCAAAACAGAAATCTTTTGAGAGCACATTATGTATGTTTTTAAGAATTTTGTTTCAGCAACATTAAAAAATTCATTTCGTGATTATTAATAAATTATCCATTCATCAAAAATTATATTTCGTGATCACTTATAAATTATTCAATCATCAAAAATTATATTTCGTGTTTATTACAAAAATTTTATTGTTTTGGTCAAATATTTACAATTTTATTTGCTTTCTTGTATAATGTAACCAAAATATTTCTTTTATATAATGATGAATGCCCCAAAGCGTACTCTTTTTTACAACGTTTTTATGTATTTTACTTGGTGTGTGTGTTTGTGTGTGTCATCAAATTTTTGATCGTTAATTTAACCAGCTTCCCACCAAGCTAAAGCTCTGAAACTTTGGGAATCGTTCTTACTCGCCGAACAATGCAATATTTAGATATTTGCGACAAGTTTTAACTAATATTTCAGCAATTTTTTTATAAACTTTGCCACTTTATAAAAACGTTGTTTTTTATCTCCCAATCTGTGCCAAAGCGTACTCTTTTTTTTTTTTTTTTTTCTTCTTCTTGTAAGCAGAATTGGTAAATCCTCTTTTCAACAAGCGATACATAAATTGCAAGCCGAATTTGAATCTTTGAATGAAGACTTAATATACTATTCAATGATACAACATGTGCAAGATAATAGAACAAGATAAAAACATCTGTCTTTTACGAATTGTAGTACCAATAATTTCATTTAAAAATGGATAAAATGAGTAAAATTTCATTCCAGTTATTTTGTCTTTCAATGTATAAAAATTTTACATTTCATGAATTCCACTGTTTCGAAACTTGAAAGTAATTCTTTTCTGAAAAAGGAATCTTATAATTAATGGATAAAAAGTCTAATTTGCCTTTTAATGAATAAATAGCTTTCATTTTATGAATTTAATTGTTTCCAAACTTCTGAAAAAAAAAAGGAATCATACTTTAATGGATAAAAAGTCCAGTTTGTCTCACAAATTTTTAATTTCATAAATTTCATTGTTTCCAAGCTTGAAAATAATTCTGTTCTTCAAAAGGAATCATGTCTTTAATGAGTTAAAAGTCTAATTTGTTTTTTAACGAATAATTTCATTGCTTCAAAAATTGAAAGCAATTCTGTATTTGGGGGGGGGGGGGGCCCAGGCTTTATGTCTTTAATGGATTAAACATCTAATTCATTTTTTAATGGATTAAAAATCTTCATTTCATGAATTTCACTGTTTCGAAACTTGAAAATAGTTCTGTTCTGGCAAAGAAATCATGAAAAGGGATTGTTAAATAGAATTAAACATACTGAGATTTTACTGTTGAGTTGTCATGTTTTAATACAAATTAACTGGATCCAACTGTTCACCCGAAGGCACGAGCGATGTGACCCAGCAAAACCATAAACGTTTGACATTATTAAGAAAATTTCATATTATTTAATAATAAAGTGAAATAAAGTCTTTAAGGCTTCCGTCTACCCGCCATTTTGATTTCGTCAGCTTAATGTTAATGCTATGGAATTTCGATTTTAATTCTCACATCTTTACTATTTGATCTATTCGAATGCAATAAAATGCATCTAAAAAAGCCAAAAATAGTGAATGCTTCTGTGGAATTACATTTTTCCTCCGAATTTTAAAAATATTTTTACGCCTATTTTAATGATTCGTTTGTGAGTTTTCCGATTTTTAAAAAATATTTTTAAATATTTTTTAAAAATCGGAGGGAAAAAGTAATTCCACAGAAGTCTTCGTTATTTTTTGCTCTTTCAGATGCTATTTATTGCATTCGAATAGATCAAATATTAAAGATGTGAGAATTAAAGTCGTAATTCCACAGGATTAACATTAAGTTGACGAAAACAAAATGGCGGATAGATGAGAACCTTAATGCAAGAGATGATTTATCAATACTTGAAGACATAAATTTGACATTTCGGATCTGGCAGTGCATTTAAATGAAATGAAGAAAGACCTTCGAAAAAATTAACTTATCAGTAACAATTTTTCAAATCTTTACAAGGAAACTTAAAATGAAGTAATCTTTGGAATCTAAACTTACTCAGTGGTAAACAATCTTCGCATTTAAATTGGCTAAAAAATCTCTAAAAACGCAAAAAAATGTTTGTAATATTGCCTTTTTGTCTTGAAATGAGAAGTCGAGAGCTGAAAACTGAAAATAATTTGAAATGATAAAAAAATAAGTGCACATAAATCTGTCATTTTAGATTGAGCAGCTTATTTTTAAAAAAAAAAGAACTAAAGATAGATCTTTGAGGTAAAAATTAACTTATCAAAATATATATTTCGAACCAATGTAAGGAAACTTCAAACAAAGCTATCTTTAGAATCTAAATTTAGTCATATGCTTTTGAGTTGACTAGCAAAATTGCAAAAATCGCAACAAATGTAACAAATATTGCCATTTTATCTTGAAACATTAGTTTAAAAGTTAGAAATACAATTGATTTGAATAATAATATAGTTATTTTAGTTTTTATAATTATGAACATTAATCATTATTCCTCTTGCTTTTCCTTTGGAAATCCATATCACATGAGTACCATCATTAAATTTCTGAAATATTTAAATTTGGTTTTAAAACTTAAAAAAAATATTGATCACATCATTTAAACAAATTTTATAAGAACGACTAGATAATCGCTCCCTAGAAATGACTTTTCGTATATAAGAGCAGTTTTTTTTCTGAATAGAACACATGAAATTTTGCAACAAATTTTTCAATCAGCGTTCATGAAAACATACTGAGTATCATTAGGATATTCTAAAATGGATTACACATAAAGTCATTTATTTCACAAACACAGTGAAAATTATGATACTAATTTGTCAGAAAAAAAGCCTTATTTAAAATATTAATTTCATATATTCAAAGAATTAGAATCAGATTAATGACCAAAGTTTTGACACGGAATTCATTTTTTCGGAAGACAGAACCTAGTTTTTAAACAATTTTCTCTAATATTAGACTTGCGCTTAAAAATTTTGTTTTAAAATAAAAAAATAAAATAAAAATGGTTTTTAATATATACTGCTGACCATCAAAATTGCAACATCATGAAGGAAAGCAAATACAAAATAATAATAATAATAAAGATATTTATTGTACGTAAAGTGAGTATGACATGTAGACAAAATGATTACATTTGCAAGAAATTTAGGGGTTTACAAAAGAGTGAAATTAGTAGAAATAGTTGCCATGGATGGCAGCTAAAAAGGCCCTTACCAGTTTATACATGGAGTCGAACTGGGCTTGACAATCGCCATGAACCTTGTACTCCCCTACTTCGATTTCATAAAAATTTCACTTCCAAGCTCCTCTTCACAAGATTAAGATAAAATTGGTTATTCTATTTAATTCTCATATATTTTTCTTTTTATAAACTGATACTAACTGTTAAATTTTTCTAATGTAAGCATTCACTTAATTATCATGGGCACTTGGAAATATCAAGTTGAATTCTTGACGGTAGTTTAAAGCCAATCTTCACTGTGAACTGGGCTTGTATGACAGAAAAGGGCAACTCATTTCATGTTGCTTCAAGTCTATGCCACACTTCATCAACCGCATTAGCTGGAGTTGGGTGGAGGGCCAGTATCTCATCAACCTGTACCTAGATGCTTTCAATGGATGACAGATATGGAGACCATGTAGGTCGGAGAAACAATAGAATACCCTGTGTATCGAGGAAGGTCAGAACACGATGCGCAACATGTGATATTGCTTTATCTTGTTGGAAGATGGCGTTTGGCAGGCATCGAAGATAGGGCCCAACTACTGGACGTAAGAGTCAGAAATGTAACGATATGCTTCAAATTGCCATCGATCCGAACTAGAGATGTGCGTGTCGTGTATCCAATGGCTGTCCAAACCATTACACCAGGTACAGAGCCTCTATGCCGGTATCGAATCCAAACAGGTGACAAGCGGTCTCCTCGTATCCTCCAGACACTTGTTTGGCCATCAGAATACTGCACATAGAAAAGACGACATTGTGCCACTCCTGTATCCAGCTTTGTCTTTGGGCGCACCAGAGTCGCCGTCTCTCTCTGTGCTTCATTGTCAAGGGAAGCCAAAGTAATGGTCGCCGTGCTGATAATCCACGCTTCTGCTAACGTCGTTGTACAATACGAGCGGATATTGGACGCGCTGCAATCATGTCCATTTCTTGACAAATTGTCCATGATGAGGTTGTACGGTTTTACATGGCTGAACTCACAATATATTTGTCCTCTCGGGCGTTAGTCAAGGGAGTACGTGGAGATCTTGCATGCCGTGACCCTCAACAACCCATTGATTCCATATTCACATGAGAATGGTTAGATTTCTACCAGTGCGACGGGTAATATCAAGGAACGATTACCCAAATCCTCGATAGGCAACGATCTTGCCTCTGTTGAATTACGACACTTACTGGTAAGCATTTCTTCTTCTTATTCAAGGCATAACAGGATGTTCTGAGCAAATTCCGACCTCATAAAGTGCTTTCCGAATGAGAAATCTACTACACAACTTTTCTTTTAGGCAGTGCTTCATATGTCGTTTCTTCCTCCAGCGTCGTTTAAATGTGCTGAAATACTAATCATTTGGGTATCCCAACCTCTTCCTTTCATGTGATTTTGACTTTCGTCAGAGCATTCTAACTAAGAGGTGAGTTTTTTTTCCCTTGCCCTTCAAGACAGTCCAAAAAATCCACCTTTAACTGAGATTTTCTTCTCGCAAAGTCATTCAATGTAAAACTGGATGCATTTGCAGAGCAAGCAGGAGAATGCAATGACTATCATTCCCCTTTATTAGGAAAACAAAAAGTGAACGAAAGTGTTTCTGATAAGATTAGGTATCGTCTGTAAAGTTCGAGGATGAAATCACAAGAAAGATTCAGGATTTTACGAAAATTTATCTTAAATTCAATTTGTTCTCTTATCCCATCACTGATGATACTGACGCAGCACCTGAGGAGCTACAGCTTGAATTTATTGACGGGCAGTCAGATCGCACATGCCTTTTCTGAAATGCAAAGATAACTAAAAAATGCAATCATTTTAAAAGATACGGCCTGCCGCTACCCTCTGTTTCCACAATGTGGCATCCTATCCAAAAACAATTACCCACAATATACCCTAATCTAGTATATAGCCTCCTAACAGTATTTTTCAAATATTTCCGGAACTGATGATCATATATGAAAGAAAGTTGGAAGATAAACTATGACAATTCTCTACATGCTTCTGCAAGAATAGATTCCGTTTAGGAAAAATTCTTGCTAGAAGTTTTTTAATTGTGCTAATTAATTTAATAAACTAACTTATAAAGATAATAATTTAGCTCCTTTTAAATCATTGACACCCCTTTCGTCCATCCACGTTGAAAACCACGAAATCTATGAAAGGTAACCGATTTTTTGACAACTGTACTATAAAACTCACATTACTTTGTCACGAATTCTCACACATATTTCCTTTTAATTAACCTCTGGGAGTACTTTACTGCGATGCTTGATTTGAAAACCTCACCTTATGACTTACTTAAACTAACATTACTATTAGTGAATAAGATAGAGGGGGGAATTAGAGGAGGGAGATAGAAGAATTGGAGAGATTCATAAGAGCACTATATTGATTCGGTCAACTGGAAGACGAACTAAACGTGTAACTACGTCTATCTCGGATCCCGTCACCAGAAATATTCTTGAATCGGTTCCAGTTATTCGAAATCGCCTGCTTAGAGTTACTTAGATAAGAATTCCTTGTTATAATATTTGACTAAGGACACGATTAGTTAATGGCTCCACATTATTAATTCATTTCGATATTACTTTTTCTAAGTCTGAATAAATTGGTTAAATAGTTTTGGCCGGTTGTTATTGCATTAATATTGTTCTTAATCACACCGAAGGCAATAGAGGGGGTATGATCACGAACTCACTGTTGGTGTTGTTTCTATCGAGTCGGAAATAACGCCGATTAGGCCCCTCAGTGTAGTAGGACTGATGCACGTTAAAGTTATCGAGGCTTCGAATTCTCACGTGAGTGGTGTGTGTATGTTTGGAGAGGAAGTTCCAGATTGGACATCTTTGTTACTTATATTAAGTTCAGAGTTGCGAGATCCTTTACCAATAAGCACTGTGGCTACAGTAGCCAAGTGGTATTGATCGCGAACTCGTGTTTAGTATTGTTTCCGTCGAGTCGTGAGTTCGAGCCCGAATGCTACCAAAGATCCATCATTTAGCACGACTGATACACGTTAAATCTGTCAAGGCTCCAATTTTAGTTTAGTTTAGTTTAGTTTTTTTATTAACATAGCACTAGAAGCAACACGAGGGCTATTGGTGACGGACCTCGTAATTTTGAGCCTCGGTCAAGTGACGAGGACGACACCTGAGCTGGCACCCCCTCAACTAACTTCTACACCACTCCAACGGGAGGACTTTGGGCCCCGAACAGATTTAACGTGCATCAGCCCCGGCTACACGGCGGGTCTTTGGCGACCAAAGATCGAACCCGCGACTGAACGAAAACCGCCGGCCGCTAGTCCACGACCTTGACCACTAGGCTACCGCGGTCCCTTGTCAAAGCTCCAAGTCCTCACCTTAGCGGCGTGTGGAAATTTGGAATTGGATGTGTCAGCTGAGGTGTCATCCTCTTCACTTAACCGAGATTCAAAATTACAAGGTCCGTCTCCAATATCTTTCGTGTAGGTTTTGAGTGCGACATTAATAAGTAATAATTCAATCAATCAATTTCCTATAGCTCTTGCGTTGCTTCTATGTGCGTCGTTGATAAACAATCAATCTAGAAATTACTGTCATTGATGCTATACTAAGTGAACACTCCAGGCAAAAATGCTCACTTTTGTCTTGCATGAAGCAAAAGTAAGTATTCTATAAATCTTAAATGCTTTTAGTTTTTCTCCATGTTTAAGACTATTATTGAAACTTACTTGAGAGAACTATCATATCCATAAAATACCCCTGATCGCCTGCACAATATGCTATGCGTATGAAATTACTGGCAGAAGTTTTAAAACTGTATAATAAGTTAATTTTTCAATAAAAGTAGGAGCTTTAAAGCTACGTTTTCGAAAAATTTCATGAAACAAAAACTTTCTTACAAACATAACGTTCAAAATATCAAATTCATTTTTAAGAGACTCTCAACTTTTTTTATTTTTTATACAACTTTTTTTCTTGAGGTGGAGACTTTTTTTAAAATTTTACTTTCAACTTAACGTTTAAAAAATGCTTCGTATGAAAACAAAGTATTAGAGCATAAAAAAATATTTGGGAAAAAAGGTGTTGATTAAAAAAGATAACGAAAATTAGGTCCGTAATATTAAATCTAGTGGTGCCTATCTAATTGCACTGAAAATATTTACATTTGATCCTGTTTTAGACTTTATAATCTGTTATATCTTTCATAAAATACTCCAGCAAATAAAATCACAAAACAAAATTTTTAATAATGATATATTTGTTTAATACCATCTGTGTTAAGAAGATGAAAATGGCGCTTTTAGAGTTAATTGAGTGGAATAATGTTGCTCATTTTTTTTAAAAAATTTATCTTTGACAAAAGAAAAAAAACCTATAACGGAACATATTCAATCTTTCTGTAAACTTAATGTAATCCAACGATTTCTTCATGAAATGCAAAAAATAAATTAATTAGACGAAGAAAACTAAAAAGTAATCATGATACGATTAAAACAATATGGCGCCTTTTTTTCCGCCTAAGAATGCCAAGTTAAGAAAAAACGATTGAAGACAAAACTTATTGTCTCTCACAATTGTTATAAGAATATTGTTAAGCATGTTGTACAATTCTTTGTTTAACTCAATTTTTGATCGCTTTCGAATTTAGTGAAAGTGTAAATTAAAATAACACGTGCCCAATTATAGTTCAAAAAATTAATTAACAATTCATTATTTAAATCCGTTTTATTTCATTCCCTCAAGATTTGAATTAATGTTTTGCAAGAAGCAATAAGCAGGTTTTCTGGTCTACACCTCGTATTTTTAAACATGATCAAATGACCAGAATAACTCCTGAAACTATATTATCCCGAATTCCATAACACGCGATAGTAAAATTTTTAGGGCCCCTACCATCTTGAAGGATTAAAAGTAGTGAAAAAAAACTTCAAGAGAGATGTTTGATTCGAAATACTAAACATTTAATAAAACTAACTATACAGTTAAACATAAATCAATACAGATTTGGGGACATGAGGTTTTAAGCCTCCGTTCGCTCTGGTGTTTGCCAAACTGTGCCTAGCGATCACTCCTGTTTGGGTTCTCTTTTCTTCTTATCAAAGAATATGCCGAACTTTAAAGAATTTCGAGATTTATTAAATTTGGACTGACGGATTAGTATCAGATGAAGAGAGCACTTAACTATTTATAGATTCTATATCATCAAAAATGGAATATTCATAAATCAATGATCCCTTGAAACTAATTTTTAAGGCTGTTTCGGCATGTTGGAATTTCGGCACAAAGAAGCCGACTTATAAGAGAGGAAGGTGAATAAGAATAACTTTATTAACTATTTTTATTAAGCCACATAGTAGTCCAAAAAGGAACTCTTCTAATTATACCTTTAAATGCTGCCTTCGCCTAGGGTCAAATAGCCCAATCTAAATTTGGAACACATTTCCAGAAATAAAATTACTCAATTTTTAATTGAAAGTTTGTGATGTTATAATACATACAGTCATTCATGATGCAGTACTCATAGAATTAAGGAACATTCCAAAAAAAACCCGCCATTTTTCACTTTAACACGTAAACTTCAAAACATATTTAGCATTAGTATGGGAGGCAAAACTTGAAACACGTCTTACATCGGAAAAAAAGGGATTTATTAAAACATAAATGAGTTGTAACGGCATCCTTTAATCCGTCTCATTTGCCATATTAAAGCTAATCTCAAGATCCAAATTTCAACTTAAGTTCAAGCACAGACTAATTAATTAAAATAGTCAGCAAATCCCAAAATATCTTCATTTACTTCTCTAATGACAAGAATGTTCTCAAACAGTTTACTTTCTCTTTCCATGAATACCATGAGGTTCTGTAATCTATCAAAGAATACGTTTACCGAAATATGACGAGAGTACCTCCTGAAATTGGTCTTAATGTGCCCAAATCCACTATACATGACACAATACTTCCATGCACAACACACTAACATTGTTCTTTATTCAGTAACCTTGATATTATTCTCATCTCCTATATTTCCGTCTCACCCCTCTTTTCTTCCCTTCTCTTTCTCGCTATACTTCCATTTATATAAGAACTTTACTTTGCATAATTAGAAGTTGAGCTGTTTGAATCAAATAGCATCCAGGATATGTCCGTAAGGACAGATGAAGAGAAGTACGTCTCATATCAAAAACAAAGAAATATTATAAAATACGCTGCTCTCTAAAATACAGTGAAGTAAGAATATTAAATTAATGCTCCATCATTTTGTGATCGGAAAAAATATTCCAATATCCGGTCTTATTCTTTAATATTGCGCGAATATAGCTTTACAGTAATGTCATAACTGAAATTGCACAAACCTTCATTGTATTTTCAAAATGTATTGCGCTGTATTTTTAAGTCTAAAAGCAGTTGCATCAATTTAACTCATTTCCAAATTCTTCTTAAGTCAATATTAAGCTTTCATAAGCATTTTGAAGGCAAAAATGAAGATACATCATCATAAGATTTCACATCAATGTTAGCAATAACGCAAGAGGTAAAGATGTTTTTCAAATACGTGTGTGTGTTGTAAGATTAGGCTTCTATTAAGATTACGCTTTTATTAATTATGAACAAATAGGCAAAAATATTATCAAGGAAATTTTGTTTATCAATAAGCGAATTTTAAATGTAGTAATTCATGTTTATCATTGTGTAATATAAAGTTCTGAATAAAATATAAGGTATTAAAATTCCTCTTTTCACAAAACTGTGGAGTAATTACTGTTAATTGTTTTGTTGAATTTGGATCTGAATCAGAAATGCTCCGTTTTACATCAAACCTTTGAATAATTTTTTACATCAGCCGGAAATCGTTCGTGAAATTGTTCGTTTTGCAGCCAGAAATTTTAATCTGTTTTATACAGAGTGTTTCGAAACTCTTAGGCAAACACTTAAGGAGTGATAGAAAACATCTAGACATGCAATTTCTATCATACAATGCATAGGCGGAGAGCAAGCGGTGAACCGCTAGACGGCGCTGTAATTGAAAGCATAAAGCCCTGAATTCCAAGAAGTGTGGCGACGTACACAAATCAGAAAAAGACCATACATTCTAAAAAAAATTAGCATTTCAAGCTTTCCATTACAGCGCCGTCTAGCGTTTCACAGCTTGCTCTCCGCCTATGCGTTGTATGATAGAAATTGCGTGTCTAGATGTTTTCTATCATCCCTTAAGTGTTTGGCCATGAGTTTCGAAACACTCTGTACATAATAAGCGTTCTTCAATACTGCATTGGATGGCTCAGCACATTTTACAATCCGGTACCGAACGAGCTGTTCGGTTTTTGATTTTTCTTCGAATGAGTTCGGGAGTTTTGTTAATCTTGACCGCCAGGTCTCGACACTTTCACCTAGCTCGCACTTTCAATTTATCGTAAGATTCAACTTTTCATTACAGCACTGTATTTCTTGTTTTCTAACGAGATTTGTATCACGTTTGCATTATAGGTACAGCTATGCGCGTGCATTGATCTACACCGTAGAAGGTTCTCGAAGTCAAGAATAATCTTCGAGTGCTAATAAAACAAATAAGCGTATGCATATGACTAGAATAGCTCGTCACATCTTGTTTTAACTATCTCATTGCAGTGTATTATTTTTTCTTCTCTGTGTAGTTTTTTTTTTTACCAATTCAAGAATATTCAATTAAATGAGTGTTCAATGTTTGAATTTAATTTTTAGTCGCTAGAGGGATGAAATACTATGCGGGATGTTTACATCATCTACATGTTTTCAGAATGCACATAAAACGTTAAGGTTTCTACCAACCATTTTAATTTCGTGAAAGTAATGTTAATCCTATGGATTTTTTACTTTCTACCTCAAATCTCAACTATTTTATTTATTTGAATGCAATAAAGCGTACGTATCCCGAAAAAGCAAAATGTAATGAATTACATTTCTCATAAAGGGGTAACAGGAGGCGTAAGCGTATACCTCACTTCACTTGACTTAATTCAGACAGTTCCAAATGATCCAGGACAGCTCAGTATTTAAAACGCCATTCTTTCCATCATTTAGTAGCCACGGTAGTCTAGTGGATAAGGCAGCGGACTCGTGACCAGAGGTTTTCATCGAGTCGTACTTTCGAACCTGATACCACTAAAGACCCGCCGTGTGGCCGGGGCTGATGCACGTTCAATATGTCTGGGCCAAAAATCCTCCCATTGGCGTGGTGTGGAAGTTAGGAGAGAGGGCTGTCTGCTCAGGTGTGGTCCTCGTCACTTCACCGAAGTTTAAAATTTAAGGTCCGTCGCCAATAGCCCGTATTGCTCCTGGTGCGACGTTAATTAAATCAATTCGTCATTTAATAAAGCATAGTGAGATGAGAATGTCATTGTGGCGCAAGAGCCATAGAATCAAATTAATAGTCAATGCATAACTGGATGCACAGAACCTGTGTCACTAATATATGTTGGAAGACTGGAACATAATGTTGAAGAATAACTGTTAATATCCTCTTGGATGAATACAAGTAAGATTTGATTGTCCAGAAAACGACTGTGCAGAGAAAACTCTGCTGAGTCTAAAAGCAAGAAGTATGAATCTTCTGGTGCAAGATGTCTTTTGCTCATCCAGTGAATGAGTGAGTGATAGTACTTTAATGGCGCAATAGCCATTTGTGCGTGGCCATGCTGCGCCAAATAAGGTAAAGCTGTGATCTCTGCATTTGAAAAAAAATCGAAAAAAGATTTTAATTAGTTGATAAGAAGAAGGGTCGAGAACAGCGAAGAATTGTTATGATATCCCAGGAATTGGGGGGCTCCCCTCGTTTACCAAAGACAATAAACACCATGGGAAAGAAAACAATCACTAGGGTACTTGAGGTCATGATGCCCGTACCCACCCAAAGAAGTCAAACCCTTAAAGTCCCCCAACGTGGAGGTCCAGTCTCCTGATATAACCCCCAGACACTAGGTAGTCACTTCTTACAACATGCATGAGATACAGAGCGATTATTCTTTCACACTCGGTCACCACAGGGGTGTAATTTATCCAGTATGAGCCCTCCATGTTTGGTCCGTCGATGGAGAGAAGGGAATTCATGCAGGTCCCGGAGAGGAGAAGGACAATAGAAGAAATCAAGAGGATAACAAGCGGACAGGTAATGGAAGAACTTCGTGATTGTGACTGTTTATTAACGCCACACTAAAAAGCAACTCGAAGGTTATTGGCGACGGACCTCATAATTTTCAGCTTCGTCAAGTGACTAGGACGGCACCTGAGCTGGGACATCCCTCTTCAAATTTCCGCACCATACCAACGAAAGGACTTGGGGCTTCGACATATTTAATGTGCAGCATCAGCCGCTCTATATGGTGGGTCTTTAGTAACATCAGGTTTAAACCCACGAATCAACGGAAACCGCCGTCCCCGAGTCCACGGCCACAGGAAAGAACTCCTTTTCCTCTGTTGTTGCTGCTGCTGCGAGTCTGATTGCTCGAGCCGTTATAAATATTAATACCCCTGATACGCATGCAAAACACTCGCAAATTGCATGACTGCGCTCATGCAGAAATTGGTTGTTCTAATATGCCTTCTCGTGGCAAGATGAGAAAATGCAAGCGGTTACAGCCACCTCATGGCATAGTGAGAAAATGGCAAGCAGTTTAAGGAGGGCCACCACACTCCCTAACCATAATTTTTGGGAATATTTAAAAATACCTTTTGAAGTCTGGAAAACCAATGAAATAATCATGAAAATAAATGAAAAAATATTTTAAAGCCTTGAAGGATAATGTAATTCGCATAGCAGATATCTTCATTATTTCTTGTTCTTTCAGATGCACTTTATTACATTCAAATAGATAAAGCAGTCTAGATTTGAGAAAAAAGTAGAATGTTTCCATAGGATTAGCATTAAGTTCTCTTTGATATCACGTTACAACCATCTTACTCCATTTTTCCGAACGTGTCGGATTAAAGAGCGGTCACTGTATGAAGAATTTGTGAATCTAGAACTTCAAATATGTACCTGCTTTTCCACTCGGAAAAACGATGATAGTATAACTTACGATCCTACTCAATATTCGTATTATAAAAATGTATATATTTAGTAGCATTTCAATATCTGGCAAATGCAGCTGCTCAATAACTTCTGAAAGCATTTTACCTGATTGCGCTAAAAATTACATATTAGTTTCACATACAGTGGTCATATTGTAGTGGAGTGTGACGTCACCACCATCGGTCACATATATAAATTTAAGTCAAATTTGAAACTCAATAGTTTTCACCGCAGTTGATGAATAAAAATGTTGTACTTATTATTGCGTTTATAATTTTTTCCCTTTTTTTTAATATATACATCAGTAATACGAATTTTTGTGAGTGAGTGATTGTTTATTTTCATTTCCCACTAGAAGTATCACGAGGGTTATTGGCGACGGACCACGCAATTTTGAGCCTCGGTCAAGTGACGAGGGCGACGCCTGACCTGGCACCCACTCTCCAAATTTCCACACCATGCCAACGAGAGGACTTAGGACCTCGACAAATTTAACTGCATCATTAGCGGCATCAGGGAAACCACGAATTGATGGCAGCAAGTTCGTGACCAGGACTATTAGGCTACCACGATCATAACAGTAATATTTAGATATCTTAATATCTAGTCCAATTAAGAATTATCAATTTACTGTCTTTTTAGAGTGGAAAAAAATGAAGTTTGATCTTTTATTTTTCCGGACTCAATAGTTCAGTATGAGTAAGTCTTGTGTTGTTTAGTTTCTTTCAAACGATATCGTCACATCATTTCGACACATGTTGAAAATTTAGAAGATTATAAACAAAATAAAATAGTCAAAAAAATCAGTCTTATAAACGGAAATGGTGCCAATATTTTTGTACGAAAGGTTGAATATTCTCCATCTAAAATAAAAAGCATTACAAATAGTATTTTCAAACAAAAAGTATTTAAATTAACTGTAGATTATCCTTTAATTTAAAATGCAAAATTGGACGTAATAAATACAGAATCTCCTTGACTTACGACAAAGTGTCGTGCCAACTAATAGATCGGAAGACGATCTAGTCGTATAAACCGAATTTGTTTTTTTACACTATTTTCCTTCAAACCGGATATAAAAATTATAGAAAATACAAAAACTTAATCTCTGTACCAATGTTTATTGTAAATACGAGTACATAATGAAAAATACATAATGTGAACTCTGTTGTACGTATTGTAAGCAAAAATACATCCTGAAATTACGCAATGTAAAAACAGTAAATAACAAATGAAATACATACATACTGAAACAAAAATGATCATTAGTCAAGTAAAAAAAGTTAAACCAGCTTAGCAGCATTACTGGATATTGATGATAGTCCTCTTTAGAAACTAGAGCAATGCAAAACGCCATCTTTTTTACTTTCAAGAATGGCTGCTTATTTCAGCTATTTGCATAAACAGTTTCGAGATGGAACGTGCTAGATAAATACTGGTCGTTTCAGAAGTTAGGATGAACATTTCTTGAATCATTTGTTTTTAGTTGTCCTCAAACTTCAAAAAATTCATCTTATTCTTACTTGAATTTGTTGTAGTTTGAGAACGACTACTAAAAACAAAAATTGGGGTTATTCAAGATGAGTCATCCGATTTCAAAACTGCTTATTTTCAAAAAATAAACGACATAGAATTACAAGTAATACATGAATACAAAGGAAAACTGTGGAAGTTTTGTGTTGTGAACAAAATAGATGTTCTTCGTGAAGCCATTTCAAGAAAGCTGTTTTAGAATATTTCGCGGAGCTACCTCGCAGTGAGATTGGTCGCCGTGGACTAGATTGCTTGATTTTACCCAGTTGGCCATCTAAGTCACCTGATATGGCCCCGTGCTATTTCTTCCTTTGGGAGTTCGTAAAAGATAAAGTGTATGCACCACTATTATCTACAAATTTATTTGAAATTAATGGATTTCTGGTGATGTATATTCAATTACCATTGACACTTTACAACATGTTTGGAGGAATTTACTTATGGAATTGACATTATACGTGTAACTAAAGGAAGTTATATCGAAAACTTGTAAAACATACTCTATCTTCTATATCTTCCCTTCATATTCATGTACTACTTATCATTCTGTGTTGTTTATTTATGAAAATGCAGCATTTTGAAATTGGATTATTCATTTTGGGTAACCCTGTGAAATAAATAAGAAGGTATTGCTTCGAGACTATTTTGTACTGGACTTCCTGGAGTTCTGAATCACTGGTAGAAAGGAAAGAACAGAGATAAAAAAACAATGAAACACCTCAATAACTTTTCCAATTTTCGTTGCGTGCTGAACGAAACTGATACCAATGTCATTGACTTAACGGGAAATAAATCATGGTGTTTATGGATAAATTAATTAACTTAACAACATAACTAACTTCTAGCAAGTAATTTTTCCATTATCATTGTCAGTTTTTTTCGAGTAACTTATTTTTCATCGTAAAAAATATTAATTTTTAAACGGAAAATAAATTGCTTTCATATCAATTTTTCCCAACGTGGGGCAAACGGGAGAGGGGGGGGGGATTCGAAAATAAGCTGGTCCAGAGTTTGAGTTAACCGTATAGCAACTCTCAGTAGTTACTCGAGTTGGCTAAACCTCCAGTATATGTAAATTCTGTCCATCACGTTAATAGGAGGGATTTCATTGTTAGACATTAGAGTTGAACGACTGGTTGTACCAGGCCGGCACTAAACATTTCACGCTGTTTGTTCTTGACGAGCCTAAGCTGACCTCAGGTGATAAAATAAGCCACAACTAAACTTAAAGCGCAATGAAACAAACACCAATCTCTAAAATTAAGCTTCATTCGAGATGAAAAGGTACTCGGTCATCAACCTCTCCGTTCATTAGCAGCTTATTGACAAAATATTACACGGGAATCGATAAACGCTATCCAAAAAAGAGAAATGTGTAGAAGGAGAGATATCTTATACGATTCGCTTAATTCGATGTGTGTGTGCGTGTAATGATTTAAATTTACTTTAATAATTTCTCTAATTAATGATTTAATTTTTTATTTTGTCTCATTCTCTCTCTCTAATTCAAAAGTAAAGAGTTCATTTTTATTTCCTGATCCAGTTCCAAATTAGGCCTTTATATTTCAGATCACGCACTCATAAAATTTATTTAAACCGCTTTCGGTCGTAAATCTGTCGGAATAATCCCTACTAGACTTTCTATCTATAGCGGAAATCCCCGAGAATCTCTACACCTAGAACCGTGAGATCATATCACATGACAAAATGTTCTTGGAAAATCCTTACAATATAACTGGAGGCACAGCGAAAAAGCGCACTCTTTTCACCTCGCCAATACAGGAGATACTACGCTGTACAGCGTCAGAAATGCATGTAATCTGTTTGGCTCTTCTGCTCCACTCTTCTGTAATCAATGTAATATAAAACTGTACGCTAAATGGCATCTTTCAACGAACAGTAAATAAAACGATTACTCGGCAAATTGGTTATCCTTAGTAAGTAAAACAAACCAAGAACAGTCATAATGGATGTTTAAAGGAAGCATTATATATATATATATATATATATATATATATATATATATATATATATATATAAGCGAAATACCACTGACTGACTCATCACGATATCTCTAAAACTAAACAACCGATTGACTTGAAATTTGGTACAGTTACTCATTTTGCGATGTAGACGCTCACTAAGAACGGATTTTACGGAATTCTAATCCTAAATGTAATTTTCATCCGTTAATCTTTTCTTATCCATTGGTTATGTCATTTTTGGCGACTTTATCGTTAAATAATTCGATATAAAAACCAACGTTTTTTAAAGCAACGTTTTTATATGGTGGCAAAGTTTATTAGAGAAAATTATTGAAATATTAGTTAATACTGTTAGTTATTTTATCTTTAAAATTTACTTAAAAAGAGACATTTGTGAGCGTATTAAAAAATTCATAATATAAAATCAAAACATGCATTTGAAAGTTTGTAAGTCATTCTATTAAAAAAAATTCTTCGTGTGGACTTCGAGGAGCGAGCACGCCTGAACTGTATGGAGCCGAATAAGCCTAACATGGCCGATGTCCTGGCCCCAAACCTAATGGAGATTGCATCTTCTGAGAGCAACTCTCCAATGCCAACTGAAAGCCAAATTTGCGAAACTATCCAGAACTTAATCCACCAAATTAACCTATTAAACCCGAGAATAAAATACATCAAGGAACTAATTGAAGTCGAAAAGAAAAACCCACTGAAAAGAGACCCTAGACCAACCATGGAACTCCAAACTGAAAAAGGAACCTTGGAAACAAAACTTGAAAGACTTACAGGTGAGCTGAATTCTTATTCACTTTGCCCAGTACAAAATTGCAAATTACATAAAGATCTAAATTTCAACTTAAATAATCTAAAAAGTCTAAGAAAACGCATGGCTGAATCATGCAACATTACTGATGTAGTTAAGCCTAACGAACCAACTCCGAGTACTAGCAGAGCTCCTAAAGCCCAGAGAACTATCGATCAAGATGGATTCCTAATACCCACTAGAACATCTAAATTTAATAAACAACTCAATCCTCAAAATAATATAAACTTAAATACAAGCAATAGTTTTGATGCGCTTTCGGACTGCGATCCAGACGAAGCTGAAATCGACCTACCCCCACCCCCTCCAAAAATCCAACCAATCATGTTAAAGCTCACCCAGAACTACAACCTGATCATCCAAGCAATTAATAGAAATTATCCGAAGGCCACCTGCAAACTCTCAGGACAATATATAAAAATCAACCCTGAAAGCGAAGATGACCATAGGGGAATAACCACCCAACTAACAAATATGAAATCTGAATACTATGTAATACAACCACTTTCTGAGAGGCCTTTGAAAGTCTGTATACGAGGCCTACCAACTCACGCTGACCCTGATGACATAAAAGAAGACCTAGAATCACAAGGAATAAAAGTTCAAAAAGTCGCGCAACTGAAACAACTAAAAACCAAATTACCACTCCCCATTTTCATGATTGAAGTCAGAAGAACAGAAGACGCCCTGGATATATATAAAATACAAGCAGTCATGCACATGCTGGTGAAAATAGTCCCATTCAAAAAGAAAAATACAACCACGCAGTGTTATAACTGCAATTATTTTCATCATTCATCCATGAATTGCAGAATGAATACAAGATGCCTTAAGTGTGGAGCAAATCACCGAACTGGCGAATGCCAAATCAAAGAAAGAATAGAAAAGCCAACCTGCATCAACTGCAAACAAGATCACATGGCATCCTGGCAAGGATGTCCTCTTTTCCCCAAAAGAAAGCCTAAAAATGGAGAACCCACCAAGAAAACTAATGATAGAAACATAATACCCACAACCAGAGCAGTGACTGCCGACTTCACCTTTGCAAACATCTGCAGTAACAATGCAAATCAACAGATGGAGCCACCTGTCCTCCCAAACATTGTCGAAGCTTCAAACCAGTTTGAGCCATTAGATCCTCCTACTTTCAACACCAATAATAAAAATTCAAATAATAGTAGTACAGGCAATTTTAATTTTATAACTGCAATTAGCGAACTACAGAATCTATTTAACAAATTTCCTAAGTTATTTGAAGCCCTAAACAACATGTCAAAAGTCAGCAATGACCTAGACAAGCTCAATATATTTATAGCGGGTGTAGTCGCCTCACCACCCACATCCCACAACTAAAATTCAATCTCCTCGGCCTCAAACTGGTTACCTGGAACGCCCTAGGGGTAAAGTGTCGTGATATTGAATTACGACACTTTATTGATAAGCACTCCCCAGATTTAATTTTATTACAAGAAACACATCTAGGACCGGGTATAAAATTCTCTATGCCTAACTACACCATACACAGAAATGACAGACCTAACACGAATAACAGATTCTCCGGCGGCACGGCAATCTTAATCAAAAAAAACCTCCCACACTACCAAATACCAACACCCACACTAAATGGTGTAGAAGCAACTATCGTTGCACTCACCCCTTCAGACGGAAACCCCATTCTTATTACCTCAATGTATATCCCACCAATTGTTAACACCTCACTTGTTCCAAAATACATACAAACAATACAAAACTTAGGGTCAATCTCATTAATTTGCGGAGACCTTAATGCTAAGCACACTAGCTGGGGCTGTTCATATAATTCATCTAGAGGAAATGCACTAAGAAATTTTGCCGATCGAAACGGCTTAGAAATCTTAGCCCCGCCCACACCAACACGCTACGGTTATAACTCCGCCTCCACCATAGACATAGCAATAACGAAGAACTTTGATTGGCCCGCTCAAATCCACTCGCTACCGGAGTTAAGTAGCGATCACAACCCAGTTCTTATCCATTTTGATACTCAGAACAAATACGAACTGCCGGAACCCAAAGTTCGTACAAACTGGGAACTATTTAAAAGCACTCTTCTTACAAACACAATACAAACATTCACACTACCCAAAGCACAAAGCGGAGAG
This sequence comes from Nephila pilipes, assembly GCA_019974015.1. Taxonomy (NCBI): domain Eukaryota; kingdom Metazoa; phylum Arthropoda; class Arachnida; order Araneae; family Nephilidae; genus Nephila; species Nephila pilipes. Next base: position 134,235 of record BMAW01024032.1, on the reverse strand, counting down.
GATATAGAAAACCAAGTCGCCGAATTAACACAAAACATTTTAAGTGCACATAAACTCGCCTCGAAACCCATAAAACACAACAGACAGACTTTTATCGAACAGGAGTTACGAGAATTATTCAGAAAAAGAAATAAAGCTAGAAAAATCTGGCAATTCACCCGTTACCCTGCTGATAAAGAAAACTTAAACAGACTCCAAAACGAAATTAGGCGAAAAGTGCACTTACACAAAAACAAAGATTGGGAGGATACACTTGAAAACCTGAATGCGGAAACCGGTACCCTTTGGGGTATGGCGAAAGTATTCAGAAGAAAACGAACTCCCATCTCCGCCCTTAAAGGCCCAGCTAATATCGCACTTAGTAATACTGAAAAATCAGAAACTTTGGCAGACTCACTTCAAAACCAATTTAAATTAAATGACATAAACACACCTAATCACGATGAAAATGTTACAGATGTCGTTCACAGCTACCTGCAAAATGATGGAAATTTCCGAAATCAAGTCTACCCACCACCATTAGCATCTGAAATAGCCGATTATATAAAGAAAATCAAAATCCACAAAGCTCCCGGAAAAGAAGGAATCACCAACAAAATGATCAAAAATTTACCTCAACTCTGCATATTCCAATTAAGAAACATTATCCATAATATGCTAGAACTCGGTTATTTCCCAAACACCTGGAAAACTGCCGTAGTCATCCCGATCCTGAAGCCAGGAAAAGATCCCACCCTACCAAGCAACTACAGACCGATATCCCTACTTCCAATTTTAAGCAAAATAGCAGAAAAGATCATACACAATAGACTCTCCAACTTCCTCCAAGAAAAAGATGTAATTATCCACCAACAACATGGTTTCATACCAAAACTATCCACCAGCCACCAACTACTCAGAGTCATAGAATTTATAAAAACAGGATTCTTCAAAGGGAAGAAAACTGGAGCGGTTTTCCTGGACATCCAGAAAGCTTTTGACCGAGTCTGGCATATTGGATTAATATATAAAATGATACAGTACAACACCCCACCATATCTAGTAAAAATAATCAGTTCCTACCTTCAAAATAGAAAATTCCAAGTCACAGTAAATGAAAAACTATCAAATCCAAGATCAATAGAAGCCGGAGTCCCACAAGGAGGAATCCTCTCAACAAGTTTGTTTAATTACTACGTGAACGACATCCCTACACACCCAGAAACAAAACTATGCATGTATGCAGATGACACTGCGATATTAGCACAACATAAAAAATCACCTAACATAGGCCAAGCACTAAACGAACACTTACAGATACTAGAAGCATGGTACTCTACTTGGAAAATTGCCCTGAATGTTTCCAAAACAGAGGCCGTCTTCTTTTCACGAGGATACAGAAAAAATGAACCAGACATCTTTCTGGAAAACAAAAATATACCCTGGTCTCTAGACACCAAATATCTTGGTGTAACGTTGGATAAAAAACTCACTTTCAAACAACATGTAATACGAATTAAAAAGCAGTACAGATCTGCAGTTAATAAAATTTTTCCCCTTATCTCGCGTAAATCTGCTTTAAGCAGACGTAATAAAATGCTTATCTACACCCTGATTCTAAGACCTATTCTGACCTATGCTAGCCCGGTCTGGTCACACTGTGCTAACACTACTTTTGACTTATTAGAAAAATCGCAAAACTCCACAATTAGAACAATAGCTAAAGCCCAATGGTACATGAGAAATACAGATATTAGATTTTCACTTAAACTCCCCACACTAAAAAATTTTATCAAAAAACTTTCTGCAAACTTCTTCCAAAAAATCGATACTTCAAATAATAAAACCATACAAGAAATAGAAAAATACACCCCAATAAGAAATAACCCTCAACTTCATAGACCCAGAGAAATCTTAATCCTATAATTTAAAATTATACAATAATTTAAACTTTCTAAAATCCAATACTAAATCACCCAACTCCCGCGATCTTAAAAACCAAAACTAGCATCATTAGCATCCGCCATCCACCCCTACCCACACACACTTATATACTCAAACAGCTCACCGCGCCACCGACCAATCACAACCCACGCTCTTACTGCGACCAGACCGAGCAAGCAAGCAGGAATTCAATAGACTTCTGCTGCAATATTACAATTAATTCTCCATTCTGCAATTAAATTTGATCATCCATTATATTTTTACTTTGTGATAACTTTACTTTCTGCAATAACTTTTTAAACTTTTTAAATTCCCTATAATACTCTTTTTTCATCAAACTATTGCAATTTTTAAAAAATAACTTCCATAATAATTCATTAACTTCTGGGCAAGTGAAAAACCAAGGTTCAGTTCACCATTCATTTTTAAGCCATTTCACAGGGGATAGAAGCCCGTGAGGGTTAAGTTCCCCGAAATAATAGTTGTCGCTACTCTATTAAAAAAAAAATGGGAACCAGAATTCAGAAAAAATTATTGTGATAAGATATGGCACCTAATATTGGAAACTTTCTTTCTTGCGAATGATTACTGACTAAAAGTCAGCAACCCTTACTATCTCGGAGATTGTAAAGGGGAGATAGTATCTCCCCTTTGTGAGTACAAAAGGTTTACGATAACCTCATGCGGTGTGGGGTGTGCCCGGTGCTCCCAGAGGGGGAAAGAAATTTTTCCCTCAATCCTAAAAGCGCCTAGAGGAAAGAATATTTTGACTTATTAAAATTATTGAAATATTAGTTAAAACTTGTCGCAAACGTCTAAATATTGCATTGTTAGGCGAGTCACACACACACACACACACACACACACACAGCCACACACACACACACACACACACACACACACACACACACACACACACACACACACGCATTAATATGACATATCGCATTTGATACATACGTGAATTGCATCGCATCGCACACATAGTTAGGTTATATAAAGAGAGAGATATATATATATATATATATATATATATATATGTATGTATGTATGTATGTGTGTGATTATTTAACTTAATTCATATTTTTTCTCTCATATAATAATTTAATTTCCTTGTTAATTTTTTTTCCCATTCTTCCATTTAAAAGGCAAAGTGTTTACTCTTATTTTGATACCATTCCTTTTAAATTAATTTATGTAATCACGCTGTTCTTAAAAAATGCTCCTCTGATATGTAGTCTCTTCGGCTTCAGACCTGTAATGGATGATCCCTACTAGACTTTCATCTGGCAATCTAAAATCTCTTGAAGTCCCAATCTACTCATCACACGTGATCTAGTATAAAATTTTCTATAAAACACCGCTGAGAAAATTCTCCTTCTGATTTCTTATGCTCTCTTGATTTTCGTACTGCTTATCAAAACGGTAAAGTATCTATGGCCGCGGAATGCTCTCCAAGCGCTATAAAATAAATAGTTGAATTCTAGCTTCGACTGGTTTGGAAATTCTAATTGGGCCAGGAATTTTAAAAGAAAAGGCAACAGTAGCGCAATTGTACATCAGAGGAGATTTCGTCGCATTAATTGCAGAGGTATTAGTAATGTCGATTAATTCAATTTTATTTAATAGATATGTCGAGATAATTAGTTTCATTAACGTCTCTTACCAGAAGCTACCCAGCGCTGGGCATAATTGTTACAGACTTCAATACTTTGAGTCTCAGCCAAGTGGTTTGAGAGATACCTGATTCGGCACCTTTTTCTCCGCAATCTACAATGGAGTGATTCCTGAGACGACACCCTCCCACTACTCAGCCCGTTGCGTCAAGGCATACGGAGGAAATGGTTGGATTAAAGAATTGAACAGGGTATGAGCAAGAAACAATTTTCATACGATAGCCAGTCAGCTGTGCGCGCAAAACGCTACGCGATTAATAAGAATTAGACGTCGCAAGCTCATTAGTCAGTACAAACTCCGCCACTTCAGTTTTGAGTCCTAACCCAGTTTTTGCTTTTATTAGTTAGGAAACTTTAAGGCTGTTCGGATTATGCGACGTTCTGGCCATGGGACCGGATCATGAGGGACATTTCAAGATTTTTAGGCATTGGTTCAATTTGGAAAGCTCGAATATGACTTAATTTCAAATTTAAAAGTTTCTATCAATGTCCGCATAGCATACATTAACATTGCTGTCAGTAAAAGTTTTCATTGAATATGGATACTATACCTTATTTGTTAGATATTTACTTCTCGAATTAATTTTAGCAATATAGATTATATATACCAATTTAGAAGTTAGGTATAAGAGATTACTTAACATTTGTAATGCAAAGAACGCATATTACAAGGTACCTTCGAGGCCGCAAGAATTTACTATTCTCACCAGTACTGGCCAGCGCGCTTTGAGATCTCTGATTCTCAAACTTGGAATTTTTGTGTGAATAAACCTGATGTCTCTTTGACTATTCCTGTTGATTGGCATCATGCATGTAAATCGAAGATATTTCAATCTAGTCTGCTCTCCAATGCAGCCCTGATAGGAATGGATAAGACGGGCATCAAGAATGGTTATTCGGTGAGGTGTGTTTCGGATGCACACTGATAACCTGATTTGCGAAAGGGAAGTCTTGAATTTCAACTCTGCGATTAGGATTGTTATTCGCCGTCAAACACGAGAAGCACACGAGGATACTGGCGACTATACTTCAGAATTTTGAAGCCTCCCAGGATGAGATGCACCTGAATGACACGTTTGTCACTACCACATTTAATTAGTAATTTTGAGGCCAAATCCAAATCTCCAATCCAAGATTCAAAATTATAAAGAAACACGTGTAAAGTAGTACTGAGATTATCTGGTGCACAACTCACCAATCTTTATCCACCCAAAACTCTCAACCGAATAGGAGATCCTCCCAACTCCAGCTGAGTAAGTAGCCATCATTTTAGCAAACTTTTTCTGAACTTACTTGTGTAGTGTGTGGCACAAATTTTCTGACGCTTAATTTAACTTAATCCTCCCATCAGTCAGAGCTGTGAAATTGCAATCACGCTCGTACTGCCTAACAATGCAACATTTATCGTTGCTGACAAGTTTTAACTAATATCATCAATTCTCAAGATAGTCAAAATATTCTTCCTCGAGGCTTTAGGATGAGAAAATTCTTTTCCTTGGGAGCCATGTGGCACTGCCCTCACACAGCAGGGTATCAAACTTTTAATATTCTTACAAAGGAGACTAAGGTCTCACCCTTTTGTGAGTCCTCTTTTTACCTATCTCCAGTAGTAAGGGTTGCTGATCTTTCAGTCGTAATCATTTGCAAGAAAGAAAGTCTCTAATACGTTTGGTCCGTTATCACATAATTTTTCTGAATTTGTTCCGCCATTTTTTTTCTTAGAATGACTTCACAACCATTTCAAATGGCTGTTTTGATTTATGTAGATGATATGAATTATTCACTCTACAAATGTTCTTTTAAGCTAAATTAGTTAAAATAACTCACAGCTTGAACTACTATTTCAATAATTTCTCTAATAAACTTCGCTACCAATAAAAAAGTGCTGTTTCTTGAAAAACGTTGGTTTTACTGTAACATTCTACTACCTTAAAGACTGAATATGCTTACGTCCTTGAGTAGCAAAGTCTCCAGATTGACGGGACATCATTCATCCTTACTGTAACAACATTTAACTTCAATAAACTTCAACTTCGTCTTGCATATATTCTTAACTTTTTTAATGCACATACTAATTTATAATAGTATATTATTATTTATTTGAAATTATTAATAGTATATTATCAATTTATTAATTTCAAGTGCAACTAAACTTCACAGTTAAATTCATACTGAGATAAGCCCCTGGCCAGGTTCTTCTGAATATTGATGTTTGGTCAGCTGAGCTCGGCACCTCTGCAAGTTCACGTACCAAGGAGGAAATTGGGATTTTGACTCAGATTTGAACATGCATTATGCCTCTCATGGCGAAGTTTGCAGCATCAGGGTTCGAACCTCACAACCATCGAAACAACGCTTTTCTAAGGCCGGTTTCATTTGTAAGGTGAAGCACCTACAAACTAAACTAATTGTTTAGTGGTGGGGCAGCAATGTGATGACTCGCACGCAAGATAGAATCACCTGCTCATGGGAAATTTTTTTCACGATGTGTGAATTCAGCTTCATATAACACATAGAGGAAAATAACTCCTTTAGACAATCACCTCTAGAAGAGAGATATAACTTTAATATCGGTCCTTTGCGGAATATGATTAATTTTCGTTACTCCAATGAATTTGATGATATGTGATATTTTTCATTCTTCTAATTGTTGATGGACGTCCTGTTTGAATGATATTTCTGAGTATTCTTTACATGAACCGTTAAAGAGGAGCACGTTTCTTTACATTAATGTCTTAAGTTGTTTACGGATTTTGTATATAAATACATGTAAAAAAGGAAATCGAATGCGCAGCGTTTCCTGTCTGTCTATTCGATGCTGTAGTCGTCTAATGCTCATCCTAGATAGAATACAAACTCTCTGAATTTTAACTCCCAGACTGCCAAATTACATAATGCATTTATAAATTCAAATAGCCAATATAAATATGTAATTTTCTAACTTACATATTCATGAATGAATATGATAAATGGGAAATATGAAAGACATTTCATTTAATAATAAATGATCCTTCTAGAAACATCAGCATATCTGAGATTCAGTGAGCGCTAATAAAGACAGCATAAATCGTTTTTAAATGTGTAGAACTTCTTCCAAAATAACACTAAAATAAAAGTGATTTCACAATGGATAGGAGTATAGCGTTAATGACCCTGCAATTCTCACTTCTGTTCTTAACTACCAAACCAAGTGCGAGGTAAATTCAGAAACCCTAACTCGAAGTATTCTGGTTCCATAGCTCATCTTTCAACTCCTGAATGCTCATCAATAAATGCTTCATGGGCACTAGTAGAGGAAGTGGAAAGGATGAATACATGTGATGAAATGAAATGGGAATGAGGATTCCAGCCACAAAAACGCAATGGAGTAAAAGTCAGGAAACCAACAATGCGATGAAGCTTTCAACAATGCGATGAATGGAAACTAGATCAGTTTCAATGATGAGGATGCCGCAGGAAAGGCCTTCGCTGCGCGTGGCAGTACAAACAGTCGAACATGGCATTGGGAAGATGCAATCATAGTATGAGGATCATCATGATGATTGAAACCAATTAGTATACATTTATGATGCATCAGAGAAGAATAATAAGAGAATCAAAGGTTCTTTTGGTATGAATAAAATTATTTTCTAAGCAACTCAAAATGAAAATTTTTTTTTCAACGGCCCTTCCCAAAATCAAGGAATCATATGCATTAAAATAAGGTAAAATAATATTGGGATTTTAAAATCAGAAATAGTTTTGAGTTATGTCTTTGACATGGTGTGAACACACTAAGGATATGATCTTTTTACCATATTGTTACGAATATGAGATGGCATTTCCTCAGCCAGATTCTCTTGTGACGAAAGTAAACATTTACAGAGATATCATCACAGCTGCAAGATAAATAAGGACCCTAGACTTGGCGAGAGAAACTTAATGACTTTGGTTAATAAATGGAAAGATCCAGAAAGTGCTGGAATCTGGCGAAATATCGATCGGAAAGAGATGAAGCGTCACCCGGAAATTTCACAAATTTTGGTGTGACGTTATGCCTGGCCAGAATGAAGAGTGTATAAATAATGCCGAGCAATTTCAGGAGGAAGGGAATCAAGTCGCTGGTATGGAGTTTGCTTTTGGAGTCTCTTGTTCAGGATCGACCTGGAAACCTGATTGAGTTTTCGCAGGCCCTTGGAAGCGAAGGTGCCGGGTGAATTTGAGGAGAAGCATGTGTATCTGCTGGAAACAATACTTTCCTGAAGTGCAGAGTATTCTGTGGAGGTTAGTCCGTAGTGTGAGAAACTAGTAAGCTGGTGAGCTTGAATGGGTTGCTGATATAACTGGACTATTATTATTGGCTGTTTTATTCTTGCATATGTGTCAGCCAACTGCGCGAGTGTTGTGGTATTTACTTGTACGTTATTGTCCAAGTTTCCGCTGCCTAGGCGTCATCCTGAAGATTACGGAATAAAAGCATCATTTGTCGTTATCTCCCTGAAGGATTGATTTCCAATTCCTACGTACCCGGAAACATTTTGGTCAATATATATAGAAAATGTTATGAGAAAACTCTGCAATACATTATGTGAAAGCTTTAGATTTTGTATCTTTCCTGCAGAAGAACACAAGGTGGTAGAAAAGCCCACTCTTCAAAATAAGGAAGAGAAGAGTCCTCTCAGCACATCGTACAAGTGAGAGATGGCACGACCTTGGAGAATGAAATTTTATAGCCAAATGTCATCGTCAGTCAAATGGGGTGACAGTTCTGAAACCCTCTAGGACAGAAAACCTTCAAGGACATTCTCATAAGGATATATTTGATCCCCTATGTGTACCAGCATGGAAGTTTAAAAGATTGTAGCCAGATTTTGAATTGCTGTGTTCAATGATTGAGCACCACTGTGTTTTGGGATAGCCAGGATGCTGTGTAGCCTTTTCTGATTCAAGGTGAGACAATGACCAGAGACATCATGGAAAACTTGATTAACTAAATCTTGTAAACAAAATAAATGGCATGATATGCTCAGTAAAGGGATTTGAATTTTGTTGCACGACAATGCCCGTCCACACGCAATTCATTGAACTGATCTAATCATTTCATTTAGTTTAGGACAACTTTGATCAACCTCAGTAAAGTTCTGATCTGGCTCCAACGACGATGATTTCAAAATGACCGTGCTGCAGTAGTTGCCAGGCCCATCGGATGGCAGAGGATTCTATGAGAATGGAATCCAGAAGTTGGTTGCACGATTACGATACGTACTCAATTATATGGTGGAGGTAATTAGCATTGAATGGAAGATTAGGTAGAGGCTTTCTTATAAATAAAATAGTAGAAAGAATTTAATATCGTAAGTTGTTTTCTATTAATGAAACAATACTCACTTACAAACACACTAATATAAAAAAATATTAAAAGAAAATTAGTTGACTCAATAGTTAGTAGTAATTTTCTTGCGCTTGAAATATACGAAATACTTAATTTCAATTGAAGATTTTAGCAAATGTAATTTATGACAAAAAAGCTTCACATCAATAATTATTTTCGTTTTTTTTTTTTTCCAAACATAAATGTATCCAAAAAATAACTCTTTTTTTTTTTTTTTTTTACCAAGGAAGGAAAGCGGCATCGTGTGGTAAGTTGCGTTTCTTTTTTTTACGAACTTTGACACTGCTTCCAAAAGGTTCAAGCATCATCCAGAGTCCCTTGATTTCCCAAATTGTTTTTTTGATAAAAGCCAAAGGAGTTCCTGTGCAGTAAACCCTATAGGGGATTGTTCCTCAAGGTGTGAAGTTGTTGCTATTAATGTCTCTTTGTAATGACGTCATCAGTTGATGTATGTTTCTATTTATAACGCTAATGCATACTAAGTGACCTTCGCATTGAGTTGGTGAAATTAACTATGCAACAATTTGAATCTTGCAGTACATGTGCTTCCAGTTTCATCTGACATTGTCTCAACTTACTTGAAATAATGGATACATTGAAGCGAATTAAATCAGACATTTAGGACTTTTCTGAGTCTTCATGGCTCCCTTTAAGAGATTTCTGCTGAAATGTCCAAAGCATTATGAAAGAATTCACTTTTGATCTTAATTCCTGCCTCCCAACTTTTTTTTTGTACTATGATCTTTCCCACACCAAGCATTTCCGAAATTCTTTTATGTACCCTCCACCTTTGAATGATAGGTTTTAGGGAAGAAATCTCTAGGAAATTATAGAGCATACCAGAAATTAATTCTTTTCAAAAACATGGGAATGGAGAAATTTAATTATAGTACAAAAGAATTTTAATGCAACATGCGCTGGCTGTGCTTTCGGCGCGGTGTTTTACCAGTACGGCAGCTGCCGGTGTAAGCGGGCGCGGCAGGCGCTGGCGCTGCCAGCATGGCGCGTTCGCGCGCATAGCCAGCTACGGTAGCGTTTTACTGTTTGAATGTATAAGGCAATTTTGAGTGACAACTAGCATTTTTATTTTTATTATATCAATTCTACGATCTTAATTATTATATCTATTATTATTTTATCTTTATTCTTATTTTTAGAAATAGTTAAATATTAGAAAAATAGGCATTATGCCTACATTTCCAAAAAAAAAAACATCTCTGTAGACAACATTCTTCATGTCTGTTTTTCTGGCTTTCAGGTTGATTAGATTTTCTGTGAACTAACTCTTGAACATGCCATATAAATTGACTATGTGAGTAGACACTTGTAAATCTACACCAGCTAATTTTAAACTCTTCAGTTCTTGTGCTTTATTGATGGTCATCGCAAAGCAAAGTCTAACTGGAAACTATGTAAACGCTTAAATTCAAAATGATAATCTGATGGAATTCATCATATTCTGAATGAATATATTTTCGCCTCATAATTTCTCCTGTAAAAATATCACTTCTATAATGTTTTTCTCTTTGAGGCTCTTGATTCTGGTGTTGTTACATAATTTAGAGGATTTAAATTACGCAACAAACATTATTGACGTACCAATCTTTGTAGGTAGCCTAGTGGGCAAGGTTTCGGATTCGTGGCCGGCGGTTTCGTTCAGTCAGTCTGATCCTGGCAGTCAAAGCACCCGCCGTGTGCTGATGCACAACTGTCGGGGCCCAAATTTCTCCTGCAATGGTGTAGTGTGTGGATGTTAGAGAGGGGGGTATCTCAGGTGTCATCTCACTTGACCGTGGTTCATACAAAATAATTATAGAAAGAAAATGTTCTGGAAAGCTGATCCTATATTAAGAAGACTATTCAAAGGTTACGGGTAGATCTAATAGCAGGAAGCTGGATTTGATCACACTGCAGCACACTCTGGAGGTTCTTCTATCCATTTTAAAGCATGGCACCTCGAACAGGCAAACGTTTTCCGATTGGCGATTTTATCATTTGACAATCAATATCTGTTACATATAATATATATTTAAAACCAAAGCTTTTAGAAGTCCATGGCAATTAATTAAACATTTGATCTTTTTCAATACTTAATTACAGCTGCCCGATTTTCAATATGGGGGTTATTAGAGAAGTATTTTCTGCATGCTGCTCTGTATGTACTAGATGGCTTTTAGTATATTTTGAAGCAGTTTCTGTATGTATTTCAAGATGTGTTCTTTGAGTATACTTCTAGCAGCTTGTCTTTACTTGTTCATATCTAATTGAATTTGTGAATCTTTTTCATTTTTTTTTTTTACCTTATTTAATTGAAGAGATATTACATCATTAATAATCGATTCACTTGAACTTGATAAATCAATGATAGATATTGATTGGTCTTTGAAAGCAGTATGATACATTTTCTTTTCTCTTTACTTTGTTTCACATTATCATCACCAAGATTAACTTACTTGTATTTGTTAATCCAACTATTTCAATATAGACGTCAAAATGACCACTATTATAGTTTCCGTAAAAACGTAATCTTTTTTTTTCTGAATAGTTTCACCAATGTAGCTATACAAGACGCCTTGGATACACTTTAATTACAGGGCCAGCTGCGCTGCGCCAGACCTGCATGCTACGGCATTAAAAATATACCTGCAGCAGGTGAGGCGCTACAGTACTGGAATGTTCGACTGCGGAAGTACGAAAGGTATTGGCTTTGGCAGCCGATGTCACTGCAAAAGCATAGAGACAGCAAATATGCTGCTGAAATTTGTTCTGAAAGGGTGGTTTCCGCACGGCGAAGCAAAAATGGCTAACGAAGAAAATATAAAATACGCTGAAAAAGGCCACAAAAAGAAAGAAAATGAAAAGCGTTTCTGCATATGCTGGCAACTTGCTAAAAGTGTATGTCTGCATTTCTATGCAGAATAGCTTCCTAAAAACTGTTATCATTAAAATAATTCTGTGTCTTGAAAAATGATAAAATATCCAGCCAGGTTTTAAAAAAATAAAACGTTGCATTTTAGAAACCCAAAAATGAAAATTGCCGCAAAATATAAAACAAAACTTTGCATAATGCTTGGTATTAGTTGCTGTTAATGCAATGGCCAAATATTTCTGACAGCTACTTATTTTTTGTCACTTACATGAATAACATACTGTTATGATCATTTGTTAAAGCCAATTTCAATGGTCTTCCTTAAGAGTTAGATTTATGTTTAATTTATCAACGGCTATTAATACAAAGTACTTTTCTCTTTAAATTGAGACTTTACGCCTAGGTCTCCAGTAAATAATGAAAATTATTTTTTGCTAGAGCAAAAGGGCAGTTTCATTCAAGGCTACCATAGTATAGCTTTAAAATTCAGTAAATGCAAGGTCATTGAACAAGCCTGACTTAGCGGTGGAAGATATTTGGTGATGTAAATCATCCTCCAACTGTATGCACAATATTTAAATTATTTGTATTTAATTCATGTGCCCGGCCGCGCGGCGCAGCCGTACGGCAATGCCGCAGCCAAATGCGCGGCAAGCGGCTTTTCGTGCGGTATTGGTGTTTTTGGCGCGGTGTTTTTGTACGCGGGTGGTGTACCGGTATAGTGCGCGAAGCGGTAAAAGGTTTGCCTAATAATTTTTTCTAATCGGGTTCCCATTTTTTTTTTACAGAGTAAAGGACAACTATTATTCTGGGAACTTAACCTCAATGTATTTCATCCCGTGAAATGGCTTAAAAAGGAATGGTGAATGGAACCTCGAGTTTTCACTCAACAGAAGTTAATAGAACTATTATGCAGTTATTTTAAAAAATTTGCAAATAGTTTGACGAAAGTGAGTAATATAGGAAATTTAAAAGTTTGAAAAGCGCTATTTATGAAAAGCAAAATTTTCATCACAAAGTAAAAAATGATGGAATGGATGATCAACTGAATTGCAGGATACCGGATAATTAATTGCACATTGCAGCAGAAGTCTATTAACTCCTGCTTTACTGGTTCGTCCACACGCAGTAAGGAGCGTGGCCAGGATTAGTCGTAGGTAAGGAGCTTGCCTGATATAAGCGTGTGTGGCAGGGTGATATGATGCCACAATGATGCCATTTCGGTTTTAAAGATCATGAGTTGGGTGTGATTTAGCATTGATCTTTAGAAAGTTTAAATTCATTGTAATTTTAAATCATAGGATCAGATTTCAATGTAGTTAGAGGCTATTTCATTAAAGTGCATTATATTTCAATGTATTTATTTGAAGCATTTGATTTTGGAAGAAGTTTGCAGAAACGGATAAAATTTTTTTAGTGTGGGGAGCCGGCGGAAAATCAATATCTGTACTGGCGTACCATTGGGCTTTGTTATTACCGTAATTGTGGAGCTATGGATTTTTCTCTAATAAGTCAAAAGTAGTAAGAAGTACAGTGTGACCAGACCGGCCAGTATATAGGCTGAAGCAGGGTCTCAATCGTGTGGGATAAGCATTTTATTACGTCTGGCGAAGTAATTTTGATGCTGGGAGATAAGGGAAAACGCATTAACTGCAGATTGAGATCTGTACCTGCTTAGTTCCTGTGGCCACATGTTGTTTGAAAGGAGTTTTTATTCAACAGTACAAGATATCGGTGTCTTAGAGACCAGGTGTATATTTTTGGTCTTTCCAGAAAGACGCGTCTGGTTCATTTTCTATCCTCGAAAGTAAGATGGCCCTGCCTTCGTTCATCTGGTGGCAATTCCTTCCCGCTTAGAGCACCAGCGCTTCTGTATCTGTAGCGTTCTGTAAAGCGCCGCAGTATGGCAGCAAAAGGCCGCGCGTAAAGGCCAGCCAAATGCGCAGGTGGCTTTCTTGTGCGTTTCTGCTGCCATTTGATGGTGTTCGCTGCTTTTATGTGCTGCGGCACGGCGCGATGCTTTTGCAATTTACTTTGCGCGTGGCGTCGCAAGTGTGGCGCGTTTTTTGCGCGGTAGCCGGGCAGCATTTTGCCGTTGCATTTTCGCTGGCTGAAGTAAAGCAAAAGCGCGAGGAAGCGGGCGCTTTACCAGCCGCAGCAGCGCGTGGCTCTTTTTCTGCTGCATTTTGCTTTTGCGGTAACGCGGCTTTATGCGCTGTGTAATACGCTGCAGCGTAATGGTACGCAGGTTTTACGAAGCAAAAGCGGTGCGCTAGCTTCAGCAGCTACGCTGCGCAGGCGAAGCGCGGTAGCCGCGCGCTGGCTTAACGCGCCTTCAATGCAATGCTTTAAGCTTGGCAAGTTTTGCTGCAAAATGCAAAATGCGGTTTTAAAGTAGCTTTTTTCAGCAATGCTCTTGCTATGTGCCGTCCGTCTGTTGTGTTTTATGTGATTGAGGCGATGTTTATGCAATAAAATGCTCAGGTTAATCTTCATGACTTGCTTCTATCCTCCACTGCAGCTTGGGTAGTGAATGTTTTGTATTTGTGTCAGGGGTGAAGAGTGCTTTAAATAGTCTCAGCTCAGGTCAGAATCTTTGGTCTGCAGTCTGTATTGTTCTGAGTATCAAAATGGATAAGAACTGGCTGGGTGGATCGCTACTAGTCTCGGTAGCGAGTGGATTTGAGCGGGCTTCAATCAAAAGTTCTTCAGCAATAAGCAGTCTGGTGGAGGCGGAGCTATAACCGAAAAGGTTGGTGTATGTTAAGATTTCCTCAAATGCTCGATCTGCAAAAAATTTTAGTGCATTCTCCAGATGAATCTTATATGAAATAGCCCAGCCAGTGTGCTTGTATAATAAGGTTCAAAATTAACGAGATTGAATCTTAAGCCTGTAATTGCTTGTATGTATTTCGGTTCAGCGGAGGCAATTGGTGAGTGTTTGAGGTAATAAGAAATGGGGTTTCCAACCTGAAGTGAGCAACGATAGCTGTCAAGCACCATCAGTGTGGGTGCCAGTATTTGCAGTGTGGAGGCCTTTTTTTGACAATACTACAGCCAGAGACCTGTTATCTGTAAGTATATTCCATTTAGCTCTGTATGGTAGTTAGGCATAGAGAATCTTATACCCGGTCCTAGATGTGTTTCTGTAATAAAATTAACCTGGGGAGGCTTAATTAATTAAAGGTCGTAATCTAACATCACGACACTTTAATTCCTAGGCGTTCCAGGTAAACTGTTTGAGGCCGGAGTGAGATCAATTTTAGGCCAGGATGTGGGTGGTGAGGCTGACTACACCGCTATAAATATATTGAGCTTGTACGAAATATTGCTGACTTTTGGGACATGTGTTATTAGGTCAACCAACTGAAATTTGTTAAAATAGATTCTGTAGTTCACACTTGCAAGCAAAACTAAAGCACCACTTGCGGCCTACTTACATTATCTAACTTTTATTATTGGTGTTGAAGTAGGAGGATCATATTCAAACTGGTTCGAAGTTTCGACAATGTTTGGATATTTAGTGGCTCCATCTGTTACCTGCATTGTTACCGCAGATGCTCTGCAAAGTATGTGCGTGAAGTCGGCAGTCACCGCTTCCATGGGGTATGGGCTATGCTCTATCACGGCTTTCTTGGTAGTCATTTTAGCCTTCTTTGGGAGGTCCTCGTTGTGACGCCATGATCTTAGTTGCAGCTGATGCAGGCTGGTTTCTTCTATTCTTCTTTGACGGCATTCGCCAGTCTGCGGATTTGTCTGCTTCACCAGCGTAATCTTGTATTCCATTCTGCAACTGAGTTTATGTCGATGAAAATAATGCCAGCGGCGGAATACCGCGTGGTTAAAGTTTTTTGAATGGGACTATCGGCCAAAGAGACTACGGATTTTGTATATCCAGGGCGTCTTCTGGTTCCTTCTTACTCAATCATGAAAATGGGAAGTGTGCAATTTGGCTTTTTAGTTACCGCTGTTATTCCTTTGAACTTTATTCCTTGCATTCTGGTGGCCTTTATGCCTTACTCAGGGTCAGCGTGGAGTTGGTAGGCCTGTATACAGACTTCGTGCCTCAGAAAGCGGTTGAATATGGCAGTATTCAGACGGCGTTATCGAAAGCGTTGGGTAAATTTCAGCGGTCATCTTCGCTTTCAGCTGATTTTACATTGTCCTGAGAGTTTGCAGGTAGCCTTCTGGATAATTTTCATTAATTGTTGAAGACCAGCTTGCAGTTCTGGGTAGAGCTTTAAATATTGGATTGGCTGGATTTTGGAGGTGGGGGTAGGTCGGATTTCAGCCGTCTGGATCGCAGTCCTGAAAGCATCAAAACTGATGTTTGTATTTTAAGTTTTATATTATTTTGAGATTTGATGTTTTATTAAATTAGATGTCTTAGTAACAGGAATCCATCTTTGATCGATAGTTCTTGGCCTTTTAGAGCTCATAGTACTCTCGGTTGGTTCGTTAGGCTTGAACAGTAATGCTGCATGATTCAGCTACGCGTTTTCTTAGACTTTTAGATTAGTTTAAGCTGAAATTTGATCTTATGTAATGGCAATTTTGTATCACTGGGTAAAGTGGAATAAGAACCAGCTCACTGGTAAGTCTTTTCGTTTATTTGTGTCCTTTTCAGTTTGGAGTTCCGTGGTTGGTTCAGGGTCTCTTTTTGCAGTAATTTTCGACTTCAATTAGTTCCTTGATGGCTTTATTCTCGGCCATTAGGTTAATTGGTGATTGCCCTGATAGTTTCGCAAGCAAAGCGCTGCGCGCTTGCCATGCCGCCAGCGTAGCCGGCAGCCGCCGGGCGGCAAATACGCCTTCTTTAAACATCCATTATGGTCAGTTCTTGGTTTGTTTTATTGCTGATGGTTCAACAAGCCGAGTAATCGTTTTATTTAATAATGTTGAAAGATGCCATTTTAGCGTACAGTTTTATATTACATTGATTACAGAAGAGTGGAGCAGAAGAGTCAAACAGACAGGTGAGTTTCTGACGCTGTACAGCGTAGTATTCTGTATTGGCGAGAGGAAAAGAGTGCGCTTTTTCGCTGTGCCTCCAAAGTTATATTGTAAGGATTTTCAAGAACATTTTGTCATGTGATATGACTTTACCAATTTAGAAAATAGAGATTCTCGGGGATTTCATAGATAGAAAGTCTAGTAGGGATTATCTTAATAGATTACGACCAGCGGTTTAAATAAATTTTATGCGTGACTGAAACATAAAGGCCTGTTCTTGGAACTGATCAGGAAAATAAAATGAATCCTCTTTACTGAATAGAGAGAGAGGAATGAGACAAAATAAAAACAACCATTAATTAGAGAAACATAAAGTAAATTTAGAAATCACACACGCACACACACATCGAACTGCTTGAATCGTATAAGATATCTCTCCTTCTACACATTTCTTTTTGATAGCTATCGATTCCCGTGTAATATTTTGTCAATAAGCTGCTAAATGAACTGAGAGGTTAATGACGAGTACCTTTCACTGAATGAAGCTTAATTTTAGAGATTGGTGTTTGTTTGCATTGCGCTTTTAAGTTTAGCTGTGGCTATTTTATCACCTGAGGTCAGCTAGTTCGTCAAGAACAAACAGCGTGAATGTTTAGTGCGCCGGCCTGTACAACCAGTCGTTCAACTCTAATGTTCAATGAAATCCCTCCTATTAACGTGATGGAAGGAGAAACCCATATATACTGGAGGTTTGAAATTTCAACCGATAACTACTAGAGTTGCTATACGGTTAACTCAAACCTGGACCAGCTTATTTTGAATCCCTCCCCAAGGTTTGCTGTCTCCCACGTTGGGAAAATTGATATGAAAGCAATTTATTTTCCGTTTAAAATTAATATTTTTTTACGATGAAAAAATAAGTTACTGAAAAAAACGGCGCCAAGCGCGTAAAGTGCGCAGCGCGTTGCCTACGGCAAGCGGCGGCGTATGCTGCCAGCGGCGGCTTTGCTTTTGCCAGTGGTTTTCTGTAAAGTTTGTGCGCGCTTTTAAGCGCCAGCGCGGCGCAGCAGCGGCAAAGGCAGTGCAGGTAGCGGTGGTAAAGCGGCAAGCGGCGGTGTTTTAAAGCGTACGGCATGCTACCATGCGCCAAGCGCTGTAGCTGAAGGCGTACGCGTGTACGGCAAAGGGGCGCTTTGGGCTTTTACGCAGCAGCGTACAGTACGGCGCTACCAGCCTACGCTACTACGGTGTGCTTGCAGCGCCAGCAGCTGCGCGGCAAAAGGCAATGGCAATTTTGCCGCGTAAAGTGGCGGGCCAAAGCGCTACGCAGCCGGCCAGTATGCCGGCTTCAAATGTGCAGCGCAAAGGCAGCAAACTCTTTGCGCAAAAAGATGGCGTTCTTTTGCATTGCTCTAGTTTCAAAGAGGATCATCAATCAATATCCAGTAATGCTGCTAAGCTGGTTTAACTTTTTACTTGACTAATGATCATTATTTTTGTTTCAGTGCCGTATGTATTTCATTTGTTATTTACTGTTTTACATTGCGTAATTCTCAGGATGTATTTTTGCTTACAATACGTACAAGTAGAGTTCACATTATGTATTTTTTCATTATGTACCTGCATTTACAATAAACATTGGTACAGAGATTAAGTTTTTGTATTTTCATAATTTTTATATCTGGTTTGAAGGAAAATAGTGTAAAAAACAAATTGGTTTATACTGACTAGATCGTCTTCATCTATTAGTTGGCACGACACTTTGTCGTAAGTCAAGGAGAGATTCTGTATTTACATGTCCACCTTGCATTTTAAAATTGTGATAATCTACAGTTAATTTGTAGTTACTTTTGCTTGAAAATACTATTTCCAATGCTATTTTAGATGGAGAATATTCAACCTTTCGTACAAAAAATATTGGCACCATTTCGTTTATAAGACTGATTTTTTTTTGACTATTTTATTTTTGTTTATACCTTCTAAATTTTCAACATGTGTCGAAATGATGTGATGATATCGTTTGAAAGAAAACTAAAACAACACAAGACTTACTCATACGAACTATTGAGCCGGGAAAATAAAAAAGATCAAACTTCATTTTTTTTCATTTCAAAAGACAAATTGATAATTCTTAATTGGACTAGATATTAAGATATCTAAATATTACTGTTGCGATCGTGGTAGCCTAATAGTCCTGGCTCACGAACTTGCTGCCATCACCTGTAGTTCTCTGACGCTATTGCAAAAGCAACTTGTCGGCGTCCTGTCCTCTCGCTAGTATGGTAGTGGAAACGAGTGGGTGCCAGGTCAGGCGTCGCTCCTCATCACTTGACCGAGGGCTCAAAATTGCGTGGTCCGTCGCCAATAACCTCGTATACTTCTAGTGGAAAATGAAAATAAACAATCACTCACAAAAAATTCGTATTACTGATGTATATATTAAAAAAAAAAAAGGGAAAAAAAATTATAAACGCAATAATAAGTACACATTTTTGTTCATCAACTGGTGTGAAAACTTATTGAGTTTCAAATTTGACTTAAATTCTATATAAAGGTGGACTGATGGTGTAGACGCCACACTCCACTCACATGACCACTGAAAGTTGTGAAACTATAATTTTTTAGCGCAATCAGGTAAAATGCTTCTTTCAGAAGTTATTTGAGCAGCCAGAGATTTGCCAGATATTGAAATACACAATATACATTTTTATAATAATGTATCATTGAGTAGGGATCGTGTTATACTATCATTTGCTTCCTGAGGAAAAGCAGGTACATATTTGAAGTTCTAGATTCACAAATTCTTCCATACAGTGACTGCTCTTTTAATCCGACACCTGGAAAATGGAGAAGATGGTTAAATGTGATAATAAAGAGAACTTAATGCTAATCCTATGGAAACATTCTACTTTACTGCTTACGGCTGCAGCCGGGCAAAGGCAGCCTTTTCGCGGGCTAAGCGGCTACGGCGTACGTGAAAAGTAAGTACGCGTAAAAGGGCGCAAGGCGCTGCCTTTGCGCGGTGCAGCCAGCAGTGGCGTGCCAAAAGCGCTTACAAAGCGTACTTTGGCGAAGGGCGCAAAGCCAGCGCAAACGTTTGACTTCTTTTGGGTACAGGCACTGCGACTCCGGCACCCTAGTGATTGTTTCTTTCCTCATGGTGTTTATTGTCTTGGTAAACGAGGGAGCCCCCAATTCTGGATATCATAACAATTCTTTTCGCTGTTCTCGACCCTTCTTCTTATCAACTAATTAAAAAATCTTTTTCATTTTTTTCAAATGCAGAGATCACAGTTTTAATTTTATTTGGCGCAGCATGTATTAATGCACAAATGGCTATTGGTGCCATTAAAGTGACTATCACTACTCATTCACTGAGCAGAGTAAAAGACATCTTGCACCAGAAGATTCATACTTTTGCTTTTAGACTCAGCAGAGTTTTCAACAGCTCTGTTTTCTTCGACAATCCAAATTCCTTACTTGTATTCTATCCAAGAGGATATTAACAGTTATTCTTCAACATTATGTTCCAGTCTTCCAACATATATGTTTAGTGACACAGGTTCTGTGCATCCAGTTATGCATTGACTATTAGAATTTGATTCTATGGCTCTTGCAGCCACAATGACATTCTCACTTTACTATGCTTTATTAAATGACGAATTGATTTAATTAACGTCGCACCAGGAGCAGATTATGGGCTATTATGAGGACCTAAATTTTTAAACTTCGGTGAAGATGACGAGGACCACACCTGAGCAGATACAGCCCTTCTCTCCTAACTTCCACACCACGCCAATGGGAGGATTTTGGCCCAGACATATTGAATGTGCATCAGCCCCAAAAGGGCCATTTATGGTCTTAGTGGTATCAGGTTCGGAAAGTACGACTCCGGATGAAAACTCTTCTGGTCACGAGTCCGTCAATGTCTATCCACTAGACTACCGTGGTTACTTAAAAAAATGATGTGGAAAAGAATGGCGTTTAAGCACATTGACAGTCCTGGATCATTTGGAAACTGTCTGAATTGAAGTCAAGGAAGGAGGTGTATACGTTACGCCTCCTGTTACCCCTTTATGAGAAAATGTAATCTAATACATTTTGCTTCTTTTTTCGGATACGTACGCTTGCATTGCAGAATTCAAATAAATAAAATATTGAGATTGAGGTAGAAAGCAAAATCCATAGGATTAATACTACTTTCACGAAATTAAAATGGCTTGGTGCAGAAAACCTTAACGTTCTTTTATGTGATTCTGAAAAACATGTAGATGATGTAAAACATCCCGCATAGTATTTCATCCCCATGACTAAAAAAAAAAAAAAAAAAAAAAAAAAAAAAAAAAAAAAATTAAATTCAAACATTGAACACTATCGAATTGAATATCTTGAATTGGTAAAAAAAAAACTACACAGAGAAGAAAAATAATACACTGCAAATGAGATAGTTAAAGAAGATGACGAGCTATTCTATCATATGCATACGCTTATTTGTTTTATTAGCACTCGAAGATTATTCTTGACTTTGAAACCTTCTACGGTGTAGATTACCCACGCGCATATTGTATTCTGTATAATGCAACGTGATACAACTCGTTAGAAAACAAGAAATATTGTGCTGTAATGAAAAGTTGAATCTGATAAAATCGGAAAGTGCGAGCTAGTGAAAGTGCCGAGACCTGGTGGTCAAGATTACAAAACTCCTGAACTCATTCGAAGAAAATCAAAACCGAACAGCCTGTTCGGTACCGGATTGTAAAGCCAGTTGAGCCATCCAACGGCATTGAAGAACGCTTATTATGTACAGAGCGTTTCGAAACCTGGCGTACAACATCAAGGGATGAGGAAAACATCTAGACGCAATTTCATCATACAACGCATAGGCGGAGAGCAAGCTGTGAAACGCTAGACGGCGCTGCAATGGAAAGCTTGAAATGCTAATTTTTTTTAGAACGGCTATCTTTTTCTGATTGTGTACGTCGCCACACTTTGAATTCAGGGCCTTATGCTTCAATTATAGCGCCGTCTAGCGAAGCCCGTTATTCTCCGCCTATGCATTGTATGATAGAAATTGCATGTCTAGATGTTTTCTATCACTCCTGCGTTTGCCTAAGAGTTTCAGAAACACTCTGTATAAAACAGACAAAATTTCCTCTGGCTGCAAAACCAACACCACGAACGATTTCCGCTGGCTTACGCCAGCGGCGGCGAAAAGA
>BMAW01024032.1:0-112202 GCA_019974015.1 Nephila pilipes | reverse complement strand
TGTGTGTGTGTGTGTGTGTGTGTGTCGAATTTATTCTTACGGACAGTTTCTTAAGGGTCATTTTTCAAGATTCTAGAAAGATGTTTGAATATTTATTCCAGAAGTGATAATAAGCAATTTTTCCTATAAACTCATCATTTAACTCTAGTACTATATACATCAAACTTGTAACATTAGACTACATTTTTCCTTCGACTAACTTTAACCTTGGAGACAATCTATTCAAATTACTTAATATGAAACTCTGCCAATAAAATGGAACGAGATTCATGTAGATTAGATTGAAATTATAAAGTGTCATGAATAGATTTGATCAGATGCATGTATAAGCAACAAAGAATTTAATGTTGAAGTTGAAAATTAATTAATTGAGAATAGTGGATCCAAGTGAGATTTTTGAACAGAATTTAAGAAGCAATCAGAGGGATCTTAGAGAAGAAAGGTAAATGGTTCGGGAATCGAACCCTCAATTCTAATCATCCTATTAACTGGAACACAAGTGAATTAATAAAAAGTAAATTAGTTCACTCTTTACAATAAATTAATTAGGAGACCTTGAACAAAATAGCAAAAAGAAAGAGCCAGTAGTCTTCCAAAATTTAAAGTATTCATAATTTCAAAAAAAAATTGATTTGGTTCATATATCTTCTTTATTTGATAGAGTAATTTTGTAACTATATCAGACTTATAATGGAAACAGAAGCAGTTAATATCCATATGGTGTTATAAACTGTTCAGTTCAACAAGCCAGTATTTTAGATTTCTAAAGGAATTGAATTTTTCCCGTCCAATGTTTCTGTTATTGTTTTCATTCCATTCCAAATTCGTACGTCATGGTGTGATTTGCATTCTATTTTTAAAGTTATGTTGTCTGAAACACCTTTTTTCTAGACATTCAAAAGAGGTGATAAATTTCCTTCTGATATAAGAAAAAAAATTTAAAGTACCTTTTCGTCTGAACAGGTAAGAAATAGCCAAGAATGAAAATAAATATCTGCTCTAGAAACAGAGCAACTCTTAAGTAAAATAGCACACCTTAAAGAACGTCAGTCTAGGATTCCCATCTTCTGCTTCACGCCGTAATCGGGAATATTCAGATAATTGTACAGGGCACTCAAATCGAAATTATGGAAAACTACAAAAAAATCTACTAAAAAGCGTTTGTTAACTTGTGAGATTTTGCAGTTGAAAAATTCACACTAGAATTATTTATATTAAGTGCATTTTGCTTGCTCAAAAATTAAAATATCAAATAGTTTTAATATGTTATTTATTTATTTTGTAAAACAGAACACCGTTATAAACAATCAATTGGATGCATATTATAATTAAGCAATTCAATTGCCTAAATTAGAAGTGTGTAGCTGACATCGCCCTAATTGAAACCATTATTGGATATGGTAATTGAGAGTTTAAATTAATTTTTAAAGAGTTTTTCGTAAAAGCCTGAGTTTATTTTTTTAAAAAAATTAAAGTACTGATTAAAAATCTACGTTTTATTCAGAGTATTATCCACCGTTGGCTATGACTGTCCCCATCTGTCTGGCAAAACAGCGGATTCCCGGGAGAAAAAATTCATCGTCTTTGGATGTGTTGTATGAATTCAACCACATTTCTTGGACTTCATAAAAAAGGAAGCGTTTGCCAGAAAGGCCATGAACCATCGCTCGAAACAAATAATGTTGCCACGGCAGCCTAGAATTCATGGTTGTAGACTCGCGAACGGCGGTTTTTGTCAAATCGTGAGTTCGAACCTTGATGCCCCCAAAGACCTGCCAGGTATTAGGAGCAGATGCACGTTGAATCTGTCGGAGTTCTCCCGTTGGCATGGCGTTGAAGTTAAGAGAAGAGATGCCAGCTCTGGTGTCCTTTTCACTTGACAAAGGTTCAAAATGAAGAGGTCCGTCATCAACAGCCCTCAACAACGAGTTGCCCAACGGCGAGTTGGGCATCCCACGAGTTTGAACAAACTAGTGGCAAGATTACAGCAAATATGGAACGAAATGTCTCAAGACATCGTACAGAACTTGTATGCCTCAATGCCCGATCGTATCGCATCGTGCATTCGCACTACAGGGGGTTCAACAGGGTATTAAATCTTCCGTTCTTTTGCCTTTCCCTCTGAAATAAATGATCCTTTTTCTTTGATTTTCTAATCATTTACTTATATCAAAGTAGTCATTACGTATATAAAATTTCGTTTTCATTTTGACGACTCCTTCTTGGTGCGCTAATTATTTTGTCCATGAGTACATATAGAGAGAGTGTGAGTTAATAGTAGGAATTTAATAAAAAGGGACTTCAAAATATTCAAAGTTAACGGGTATAGAAAGACAATTATTAGATTTGGATCATTTCATTTTTGAGGCAAGAGTGAGTGAAAGTTGAGGTTGAGAAATGGCTCCAAATTTAATTATGCTGCGCCAAGCCATGTACCACTGTGATCCTGACGTAAGATGGAGGAAAAGAGGGAGGATGTTTGACAAGGTGAAGATTTGAAAACAAGGAATAAGGTATGCCAGGGACGAGTCATTCGAGTTTACTACAGAGTAAACCTTGTGTGAGAGAAAATTTAGAAGTATGAAAACTGATTGTGCAGGTAGAAAGATATAAATTTGATTGCGTAAAAATTACTCAGATACTGATCTAAGACTAAGTCATATTTTTAAATGCCCGGAAATTTCAAGAACGTGACAATTCATGGACGAATCACCGGAAGAAAATTATACCCTGAAAAAATCGTGCAGGTTGCTAAAATTATTCTTTTAACCCATAGTTTTAAATAAATGACTATGTGGACTTGATAACGTTATAGAACATTTACATCTCTTTATAATACAGTCTTTAAAGTTTTGAAATATTCCATGTAATTTTTCGCTTGCATATGTAAAGTGAACAACCCATTTAAGATTATAGGAGTCGAAATAAAGAACATATTTTTTACCTATAAAATTATCGATTCACTCAGAAATGAGTATAGTATATTAAAATATACTGTTATCTATTTTTCATAAGTATTAGAGTATTTTTATATTTATTCCTAGACAGGGTGTCATATTCATAACATTACGCGTAGAAGCCTTAATATTTGAATGTATGGTTTTTAATTTAGATTCCTCTCACATCCATGGATTTTCACGCAGTTCAGTCTTAAGTAATAACTTCCAAAGAAACCGGTATCATGGTGGATGACGTCATCAAGACATTGTCTATGCAAACCAGTGATGGGTTTCCTCACATTAAACGCTCTTTTGGAAACTACGCCATCTGGTTTACATAGGCAACGTTTTATTAACATCATTGACCGAAATTTTACGACCGCCATATAACGTCTCCACTTTCCTAAGAAAGTTTTTTCTAAGTTATTTTCGGATAGCTCTCCTGTTGTTATTTGATTGATTGTTCATTGACATTGCCCTTAGAAGCAACCAAAGGGCTACTGGCGATACATCTTTCTTTTGAATCTCCGTCAAGTGACAAGGACGTTACTTGGCTGGCACCTTCAAACTTCCACATCACACAAATGGGATGATTTGTATCTTTGACAGATTTAATGTGAATGAGCTCCCCTACACGGTGGGCATTTAGTGGGATCAAGACTCGAACCAATGGAAAGAACGCCGTCGGGAACTCGCAATTGAGGATTTTCTTAATCATCCCCCACAAGTTAGGGGATTTGCAGCACTGATCCCTTAAATTGGGACAAAAACTTAATTTTAATGCATAAAAAACCTTTTTTAAAATAATGGAAATTTATATTTGAATTACGATGAGAAGGTAAATTAATTTAATAGAAACCTCGTAGATACAAGGTCATTGAAGTAGTTAAAGGTTACTAATGAAGGTTTCAATACATTAAAATCGTCATATTTAAATATCATTAACAACACGCATGTTGTTTAGTATTTATTTAACTCTTCTCAATAAACTATCTCCGAAAAAAGATAGATTGCGTAAATTAAAACTGTAGTATAAATGTAAGTCAGTACATAATGTCTTCTACATCGACCTCTAAAAGGTTCATTTTGAACATAAAATTCCAAGCGATAATTTATCTTTAATTTTTATATTGTTCCCTTTCTTTTTTTTAATTGTGATTGGTTATTAACATCGCATTTGAGAATCGTTAGTTTAGTTTACTTTTTATTAACGTCGCACTAGAAGCAACACGAGGGCTATTGGCGACGGACCTCATAATTTTGAGCCTCGACCAAGTGACGAGGATGACACCTGAGCTGTACACCTCGCTCCTAACTTCCACACCACGCCTACGGGAGGATTTTGGACGTTGACAGATTTAACGTGCAACAGCAACGGCTACACGGCGGGTCTTCAGCAGCCAAGGATCGAACTCACGACTGAACGAAAACCTCCGGCCACGAATCCGGAACCTTGACCACTAGGCTACCGTGGCCAGAGTTTATCCTTGCTTCCAACAATTTATTCAACATGATTTTACCTTAAAAATTTACTCGGGCAAAAAACAGGTACTCCAACCAGGCGAGAATAATAAATTTTCAAAAAATTAGCCGAAAAATTACAAAGTTTGAACACATTAGGAGTACAAAAAAATTAAATCACAAAACCTTTTAAAAATTAATTCTTAAGTTTTGTATTTTTTCTAAAAGTAAAAATATCAAGTGATTAAAAAACCTGACATGCATTGACACTGCTCAAAAATATTAAGCAAACACGATTTGAACGAAAATATGCAAATATTTACGTCGAAAACTAAAGTCAAGTAAAACATCTATAATTTAAAACGCAGCAAAAAAACTGAATAAAACTTCACATACTAACCAGCGTTCGTGTAGTCAAAAACCAAAAAACGTGATTTCGCAAAAGATTCTGTTTTCGCTGTCTAGGAGGTGAAATTCAATTGTTCAACTTTTGTTTTGAGAAACGGCGGCTTTGAAGTATCACGTGATTCACCGGAATCCAAGGCTTGGCGAGTTATGGGGAGACTTGAATCTGTACAAATACAAAGTGCAGCAGACGCTGTTGGAGTATCATTTCTAGGCAGTGGAATCGATTCCAGTTAACAGGGAATGCTAGATGTCGACCAGACAAGAACGTGTAACCACGATAACTGATGATCCACGTCCACGTGTTACCACAATAACTGATGATCCGCGTCCACGTGTTACCACAACAACTGATGATCGATATCCTGTTAACGTCTCATCGAGACAGAACAGGCAATGTTATTCATCTGTAAATAATTCGAGATAAAAACCAACGTTTTTAAAAACAACGTTTTTATATGGTGGCAAAGTTTATTAAAAAAAATTATTGAAATATTAGTTAAAACTGGTCTCAAATATCTAAATATTGCATTGTTAAGCAAGTAAGAACGGTTCCCAAAATTTCAGAGCTCTAGCTTGATGGGAAGTTGGTTAAATTAATGATAGAAAATTTGATGACACACTGATACACACAGCAAGTGAAGTACATAAAAACGTTAAAACTTACTTAAATTAATTAATTCATCCGGTAAAATAAATGGTTGGAATGCAGTTTAACCCAACCACCCTTGGCGACAAGAATTATTAGGCAGTATCTTGTCAAGTTTGGCTACCCCGGTCCGTTTTACGGACTAAAAACCGCCAAGTTTGGTGCCAATTTTTGAAATCGCGCATTATTGAAGAAAATATTAGTTAAAACTTGTCGCAAATATCTAAATATTGCATTGTTAGGCACGTAAGAATGGTTCCCAAAATTTCAGAGCTCTAGCTTGATGGGAAGTTGGTTAAATTAACAATCGAAAATTTGATGACACACACACCAAGTGAAATACATGAAAACGTTTTAAAATAGATGCAATTACAACAGGATGAAGGGCATCAAGTGAATGAAGTCTATTTCAGATTGTTTACGTGTTTCGATACCCGTAAACAATCTCATATAGACTTCATCAGGGAGGTTTCGATACACGTAAACTAATGGTATGTATCCCATTGACCTCAAGGTACCATGCGGTCCAAAGGTGGGCTGCTAAACATAGCGATAGGATGCAACGTGATAACAGTCAAGTGTTATTTACTAACCAGTCCGATTCAGTCTAGAGTGTAACACCCGATGGGTTTTGGTATAGGCAGGAAGGAGCATTCGAAAGAGCCCAATATTCCTTCGGTAAAGATCCAGATACAGATAAGGTAATTCGATGGCAAGGTTTAGAATCTGTATAGGGGAACGTATGGACCTGCATACTGTTCGGAATAGCAATTTGCCGCCCCGAAGTATGCAGATGAGATAATGAGACCTCATGCTGTACCTTACGTAGCAGCCATTGGTAATTTCCTCCTTTAAATGATAATGCCAGATCTCATACAGCTCGAATTGTGAAGTACTTGAAGCTGAAACAGTACAGCGTATGGAGTGACCAGTACATTCTCCTAACCTAAATCTGATTGAGCATGTTTTGGACAGGCTCGGATGACGCATAGTAGTGATACCAAGACCTGACTGTCTGGGACCGCCCTTCTTCAAGAGTGGAGCAATACTCAAAGTCTTACTGAGAACCTCATTGAATCCATTAGAAACAAGTGCACGGCAGTCTAAGCTACCACACACCATATTAAACTAAGGTGACCAGATTTTAATATTCGAAAAGCGGGACACCATTGACTGAGGGGGGGGGTCTTGATTAAATATTTGGTACCTAAAAAATACCTACCTTTGGTACCTAAATAAATTATTAACATAAATCCCCTGAATAACTTATTTGTTGACATCACTTGTGAGACTAGCACGCAGAACGATGTGTATCGTATGAGAGACAGTTGCAAAGTTTAGTTTTAGTTTTTATTAACGTCGCACTAGAAGCAACACGAGGGCTATTGGTGACGGACCTCGAATTTTGAACCACAGTCAAGTGACGAGGACGACACCTGAGCTGGCACCCCCTCTCCTAACATCCACACCACGCCAACGGGAGGACTTTGGGCCCCGAACAGATTTAACGTGCATCAGCCCCGGCTACACGGTGGGTCTTTGGCGGCCAAGGATCGAACCCGCGACTGAACGAAAACCGCTAGTCCGCGACCTTGACCACTAGGGGAGACAGTTACAAAACTCGATATGCGAAGGCGCTACTACGTGGACGACCAACAAACTTTTTACACCCTGTCCTCTTTCCCTCTCTAAAATTCCCCCCCCCCCCCATTTCCAATTTTTGTATAAGAAGCAATTCCTTTGCAATATTGTTCCAAACGATGCTCGATCGCTAGCGAAACATGTCGCCATAAGAATAAAATCTGTGGAAGAGTACAAAGTGTTTTCTCTGTTCATTTTACTGCTATAAAATGTTTTCATCGCTGCCAATGCCGAAAAATGCCACTGTTCATTAAGTCCAAACAACGGTGGTCGTATTCTAGCAACTGATCAAGGCGAACTTTGATAAGCAGTTCCTGATAATCAGTTCTCAACAATGATTTTTATTATTAAAGTTTTAACATTATAAAATTTACTAAAATAATATAAAGCTCATATCCTGGTGAAATGGCTACATGGAAGCCGACAACCGTATATTCCCTTGCTTGTCGTGCATTCTTTCTATAAAAGTATTGACTTTCTTGACCCCGAGGGACAAACTGTTAAAAATCGGGACGTCTGGTCACCTTATATTAAACATCTTGCATCAATTACAAACGATACTTTTTTTGACATTTACTCTTAACCAAATTATTGTCCTGAAGCATCCTTTCATGTTCTTTATATTGTTTCAAAGTATTATAGCTCCCATACATTTTTTTTTTACTTGTGTACTCAACGTATTACGCCAAGCATGGCTATCTTGCATAGTTTTTGTAACTTCTTTGCTTGCTCTCCAAATTTTTTTGAGTATTGTATATTATAGAATATTTTGTGTATGTTCATTACATAAATTCATACTGAAAAATTTGCTCATGAATCCTAAATTTAAGTCAGTAGACAAACATTAACTTAAACTAGAATAAAGCATATCATTTGATATAACTTCAACTGCAAATTTAAAAGATGTGGATGACACAAATAAAATAAGCTAAATAACAAAATCAATGACACATTTCGGACATATTGTACCAATACATCAGCAAGTAAGCATATATGTATGTATATGTAAAATTAAAATTTACAGATTAATCATCTCACAAATTGAGTATTTGTACAGCAACAGGTGAGTGTGAGGTTTTATGGTGCAAAAGCCAAAGTAGGCTATGCTGCACCAGTACAGCAACAGGTAAAAATGATTCTAGACAAAAATCTATATGAATAGAGCGAGAACGAATAAAATTAGTTTCGTTTTTAGGCAGTGGTTTTTGTTTTAATTTTATTTTATTATTTGCAATACCAACAAAATTTAATTACTCTTAACAAGAAGAATATCACTACGTAGGATTTACACAATATTAATAACTGTCATTTTTTTATCTAACTCCAGAAAGAAATTTTGCTCCAACTACTATAACATTTAGAGCACTTCTATACATAAATATTAGTAACATATTATTCAACATAATAGGAAATAAGTGCTTATACTTGTACATTTAATGTCATTTGTTTTTTTATGATTTCTAAAGTTATTTTAATTGTATATCCATATGCATATAATGTAAGCATTAGAATATAGGGATTGAAAAACCACATACAAAAAAAGTCCCTCTTTCTGAATATACCTCATTTTAATAATTGTATAAAGAGGAACTAAGATCAATCCAAATCATTACCATTTTAAAAAGAATAATACATGAAATTTTTTTGAATTCAAAATAAAAATCCACCAGTACAAGATTTTGCCTCTTTTTTACTACAACTTCAACTTCATTTTTTTAGAAAATGTGCCATACTGTTTGTTGTTGTTTTCAGCAACTGCAAGTAGATGTAGTAAGTACAACAGTTTTTTTTTCCCCCATTTCAAGACATTGTGAAATAATTTTTCAATACTTCTTGAACTTGCTTAGACACATTTTGTATGCGATAACATTTATTACTTTAATAGAGATAACCTTTTTTAAGAGAACAACATATCCCAATTTAAAAAGTTTTGGGTTTTTTTCCCCCTTTCGTAATAATATAAGTTTCTGAATAGAAAATGAATAAGTAGCTTCTAACAAGTAATAAATTGCCTTATTATTTTTCATCTCTTCCCCATCCCCATTCCTAAATCACACTAATTTATTTTCATCATCTCTAAAATGCTATGGGGGGGGGGGGGTACAAAATTTCTCACTCTTGATTTTCTTAATTAGAAATATCTGTACAATAGTTTTAAATTTTTCACATTTTCAATTCACCAAAGGTTATCTTTTACTTGGAATGTCACAATGTCTATGGATTAAAGCAAAAATGACCAAACCAACAAAGACATTTTTAAACTCTCATTTTTATTTGCACAGGCTGTACAGAAAAGAGTTTAGAAAAGTATTTAAATAGTACAGAACAAACATATCTTTAATAGTATACAATTTGTACAATAATTGGCAACAGAAAACACAACTTTAATCAAAATTTTAAACAAAAAGTTAACTAATTCAGTATCTCAAATAGAAACACAATTGGCACTAGAAAAATAAAGGAATTGTAAATTAAGAAAAGGAAATGGGTAGAAGCTATTTTTAATACATTTCATAACTGTCAAGCTTTTTCTGAAATTAATATTACAAATACAGTCATTGAAAAAGGAAATCAACAACATATGAATTTATTAAATTTAATGTTAATATGGTTATTTAACTCCTTCAGAGCTAGGAAATACCTTTATGTTTTAAAATACAAAATGATTAAAACATTTTTAAAAAACCAAGTTATTTTCAGAACATTACATAAAATGAGAAACTTTTAAAAACCTAGAATAGTAAAATTAACTAGTTTTTGTTCACATATTTTAAATTTGGAACTGACATATTTTCTTGTACACTCTTAATACACACTGCAGGGGGGGAAAAGATATAATTATAGCTCCACAGATTTTATTATAACTCTAAAATTTTTAGTTCTATTAAATCATACCTGAAGGAGTTAAAGAGATAAGATTTTTTTTAAAAAAAATTTAACTCAAACAAAATTAATGTTAAAATCTGATTTAATACTAAATGATCATGTGAAATGATCGAAGACAATTTCTCAATCAAAAATGCTATACTGACAACTCTACCTCTACAATGTTAATATCTATAGTGAATTTTTGAGATGACTATTCTATAATTTTAACTTATTTTCACAATTTAATACACAAATGACTCTTGCATACAGAGCAAATATAATTCTTTCCACAGTTACACAACATACAGATATGACATCTAACAAGAACACTAAGAGAGTTCATGTACACTATAAATAATGTTAAGATAATATTTTAAAAATTCTTTTGTAGGCAGTCATTACATTCAATTTGTTAATCATCAAGTTCATATACTTCTTTAAAAAAATTTTAAGTAAAAAAAACCTACAGACTTTTTGAAAAAATCCAGTTCTTGATAAGCAACATAAAATATAAAATTAGCTCCTATAACTGCAAACTAACATAAGGCAAAACACAAAAACTTAATGGATAAATTGAATCATTAGTTTTATTGAACAAATTCTTGTTTACTAGTATGTTTAACTGACAACTTGTGCAACAAAAACAAATTATGCAAAAGTAATTAGTGATAAAAGAAACAATGTATAAATCACAAACTTAACCTTATTTTAAAACAATTAAAATGTAACAATTTTTTATTATTTAAAATCAATATATAATAATCATTTTTATTTAAAATCAATCTATGTCAAACGATTAACTAACAAGAAACAGAGATGATTTAAAATAAAAATAATATACAGAAACTTCAATGGCACTTTATTTTTCTTGTTACCATAGCTGCAAAAAAAACTGAAGTTTCAAAATAATACAAAGATTTAAATAAGATAGAATTTTGTAAATAACAAATAGGAACTACCAAGACAGAATCGGAGATGCTTTTCACAAGACCAGATCACAAAAATACCACTTCTCCATATATACAACATATTTCATACATAAAATAAAAACTGCTTTTAAATATTTTGACAGCATATTTCATAAACAAATTATATTTGAAAAAAACAACTGAATTTTCAATGTCATATCAGTATTTTTTACTTTTGAAAAAACAAAAAT
The DNA here is from genome assembly GCA_019974015.1 of Nephila pilipes. NCBI lineage: Eukaryota > Metazoa > Arthropoda > Arachnida > Araneae > Nephilidae > Nephila > Nephila pilipes. Next base: position 101,080 of record BMAW01024032.1, on the reverse strand, counting down.
TGAACTGGAAAACAGGATTCCTTGGAGTAACAATAAGTATTTCATAAACCTTATATATAATCATTAAAATGTTTAAATATTTCCCATGCGAGAAAAGTTAGAAGTTATCCAATCATGAATGTAATAAAAAACTGAATCTTGTTAATATTTATCATATTAAAATGAGTAATACTCAACACAAAAGTAAAAAGTATATTTTAATTTGAAAACATTAGCTTTTGAAAATTTAAAATTCTATTTAATGTTAAAAACAAATCCATTATGGCAAACCATTGTAACAGATGTTTAGAATAACAACTGTGTTACAATTAAGTGTACAATCAATTTTAAAGAGAAAACTTTAATATACTAGTTATTACAAGAAACATGTTTTAATACATCATATTCTAAAAAGTTCACTTTGAAAAAATTAACAAAATTCATTAGAATAAAATTGCTTTGATATTTTAACTGTAATAATATTTTATACTATAACACCAGAACATGCTGAAATACATAAAAAATTAAATGTTTTGAAAAAATTCACAATAACAAACTCTATTGCCAAAAATCAGAACTAATATCACAATTAGTATAATTTAATGAGTTTAATAGTTTTTAATCTTTTTTTAACTTCTAAGCACTAAACCAAATTAAAATGGGTGTCTATAACAAATATTTGAAATAAAAAAAAATCATCAATTTTTTTAAATAAAATAAAAAATATTTGATCAAATAAAAATTGGCAGTAAATTTTTACATAGCAGATACCAATTAAATGGGCAGATGTAAAGAATAATTCTACTGAAGCAAAGAAATAAAATAACCTAGAGGAACGACTACTCATCTTTAAGAGATAAAAAAAAAAAAAAGAATCCGAGCTCGAGGAAGAGAGTTAAGAAAGACTTATACGAAGAAATATTAAAATATCCACTAACAAATACAACAATCTAATCTGATTTATATGTTAAAACCTTTATCAATTTTAGAAGAACAAAATAATGTGAAAACTGGCTGTTATCTTTATATGTCGGAAATAAAACTAATGAAATGCTTGTATTTGATAACTATGGCACATAAAAAATTAATTCAGAATTAATGACAACTAAGTTAGTAACCCTTTTTGTTGCAAAAAAATTTACAATGGTACCATCATAGAACTTCCAAATCTAATATCAATCTCTGTACATATTTACACAACAGTGCACATTCAGCACAGCTCAAACCATAAAATATCATTAATTCTACAGCTCTGCAACACCACACAATGACAACGTTTACAATGGACCTTTGTGCCATGCCAAGAATAGATGAGAATTTTAATATAACTATAATTAATAGAAAAATCTGATGCAAGAGAGTAAGAGGTTATAAATATATATATACATATTTCTAATAGGAAAAAAAATTTCAGAATAAATTTCAGATTTGAAAAATGTAATAAGATAAGCCATTCAAAAATTATCAATTAAAGGAAATAATCATTATAAAAATTGACAGAAATAATTTAATTACCTAAACAAATAACAAAAACAATATTAACAACATATTTTCCATGCTAGAAAAAAATGATCAATCACAACTATGGCATTATGCTTCGTCAAAAAAAAAAAAACATGAAAAATAACCCAATGACGATTAATGACTTCAATATGTACATTTCAATGAAAATCATAATTTACATTTAGTACAACATCACTGTTCACTCGTATTTTAAAAACATTTCACTACTTTTAAAGCTGCCATGCAGTAAATATTTGTATGTTCCAACTTAATATTAAAATGTTTTAAAGTTGTAGAATTTCCCTTTCCCCCTAATTCACCATCATTGGATTAAAAATTAATACAATTACAAACAAAAAACTTCATCAATTTCTACATTAAAATCAATTTCAATGATTTCTTAATTAAAAATCTGTGCTGCCATCTCTCTTTTAATCAACTTGGTTCAGAACAAAGGCCCTCAAACACACCATGAGGTAGTTTCACTATCTTTTTTTTATGACATATATAAATCTATTATATATCTACACTAAATATACATACACATAATAGCTGCTATACTTTATGTACAAAGAATAGAAAGAAGAAATTCTGAACTGTGCTTGCACACTAATGAATCCAAATGATGATGACTATGCATAAATACAATCTTTAAAAATAAATGTACATAATACATGATGAGCAAAGAGCCTCCTTCACTATGTCTTAGTGGCCACAGCACTTGGAACACATGTGCAACTTTTACTGGACGCAACGACATGTGTTGGAAGTGCTGTGATGGAACGACACCTGTTCGCTAGCTCCTGCGCTTCATCACCAGCTATGGAAAAGCTTCCACTATCATTAGGAATATCTAAGGGATCAAAAAAGAAAAAAATAAAATAAAAACCCAATGAATTACAAATAAGTAGAAAAATTATAACTATCACTGCTGGATAAAGTTGTTCCAAAATGTATTACTATACTCAAATAATTATGTGCAAACAGTTGAATACATTATAACTTTTTAAAAAATAAGTAGCTTTAGTGATATGTAGAAATAACATGTACAAAAGACACTATTTATTAATTTAATTTTAAAATGTTATACCTATAGAAATCTGACAAGTCCTAGAATAACATAACAGATTAGAAATGCAAATGAAATAAGAAAATAGTAACTATTGTAATTTAATAGCTATATAGTAACTGTTATATCGCGAGCAGAAATAAGACATCTCAACTGGTAATGTTTTTAGATTATATGTCGTAGATCAGACGTCATCCCACACATCTGGCGATGAGGAATCAGACATTGACATTATCTTCTGTTAAGTCATATGAAGTTTATTTTTCTGATTGGATACAGATTCCTAATTGTCAAGTTGATTGTGTCGAATTCAGATTCCTGATGTATATAAATGGATGAATGAAGTTTTACTATGAGGTTAGTTGATACTGAGTCGGATTCATATAATGTAGCTGATGCCGAGTCCTGCTATGTAACTATTATAATTCCTGTTTTCATAATTTGAAGTTAATATGCCGGTAATGTATGTTAAGTTTGATAATGTCTTTTTACTATCTTTTAATTGAAAATGAACCAGTTTTTAAAGATCAGTGTCTGTCTCACTCTGCTTAAACTTATTTGTGGCATTATCTATTATCAAAGGCCAACTCAGGCACCTCAACAGTAACTATATAACTAAGTTACTATATAACTATTAAATAACAGTTACTATAATTACTATAAGAAAATAGTATAACTATAGTAACTGTTATTCACATCCCAATCAAAAATACGTTCAATAAAAATATGCATTTCCTGATCTAAATATTAAAATATAGTTACAAACCAAAAGAATCAAATTTGAAGTAAATTCTTAACCATAAAAATATTTATATTATTTAAAAGTCTTTAAAAAAAAAACACTCAAATATGTACTTCAGAGAAATTACTTTTCAAATTTTATCTATGTCTCAGATCAGACAAAAACAATAATATTTCATAATTTGAGAACATATTTGATATTTATAATATTTAAGTCAATGAAACTGAAATTTCACATTGATGTTTTTATCTAAAATTATGATTTAAATAAAAAAAATTTAAAGATTTCATATACCTTTTGGCAATCTCCGAAACCTGGGTGAGTCTCCACTCCAATTGCTGACTGAGGCAAGTGTGATGCTTCGGGGCAAAGTCGAGAATCCAGAATCTCTCTCAGTTGTATCACTGTCTGTTCGGAGAAAAGATTCTCGAGGGGGATCGCACAGAGCGCTGGGTCCACCACCTAGCTGGCCTACAGAATAAGAGCGCTGCACAGGGTCACCCAGCATAGGGGGTGGCTGATCAGAGTTTTTGCGACTAGTCCTGAAGGTTTGCAACAAGGGCACTTGCTCTTTCAACACTGAACTATTTCTAGACACATACACTTCTCGTAAAGCTTGGCTACTTTCACCATTTTCAATATCAGAGAGTAGATTCCCCATCATTGGAACTGAAATTAAATAAATAATTATAAAAAGGTTTCAATGGCAAACTCAAGAACAGACGATAACAGTGAAGTAATTCCCTTAACAAATAGTTTAAAAGTATTATATATTTTAGATAGTCAATTAAAAATTCTATTTAATAACTTTCTAATACATAAAATATCACTATTTTGTTTGCATTTAACAAAAGATTAAAAAAATGTATCAAAACAGGGGACAAACATAATATATTATTTCTTTAGCAGTAACAAGAAAAAAAAAAGCATGAACTATTACATGCATTTTATTTTTTATGTGGTACATATTTTTACTAATTTTAAGATATCAATAAGATTTTTTTTGAATTACAAATAAATAAATAAATTTAAAAAATTATTGCAGGATATTCACTTTTAGCAAATACTATAATTAAGAAAAAAATATCTGCGCCAATGCAAATTATTTTATGAATAAAAAAAAAAAAAAAAATTATTCTAATTCTCATTACATAATCACAGCCAGTGCATTTTTTTTTTCTCTAGATACAATACTTATTAATTTAACTAATCTCTGAATACAATTTAATGATTCACCATGGAGCTTTTACACTGAATAAAAGTCTTTGTAACTTATCTTCATTTTAGAAATGTTAAAATATTAATAAATAATGAAGATTATTGCACATTTTTTTCACAATTTTGAAATGAAACACAGCACCAGAGACACAACAAAATTCATTTAAGCATTCCTCAATTTTGAAGCTCTTTACATATATTATATGGTATTGAAAAATCCATGTCAGTTTTAAACAATGGAAAACTCACTTCCTCCAAATTTAGATGGTGCCCTTGCTTCTAATAGCAGTCCATGATCATCTTCCAGCAATAAATCATCACTGCTTTGCTGACCACTATCACCAGTTCCACTATCCTTTGAATGACCTGAAATAAATCAATGATTCAATTAAATTAACATAAATTAAGATTCAAATAAATAAAATAATGAAAATAACATACAATTAGTCTTAATCAATGATGTTGGGAAAATTAACAAAAGTGTAATCAAACTAAGTACAATAAAAAAAAATTAAGTAGCATTAATCAAATAATGAATTATGAGAGACAGATCTAACAATTCTGAACCACAATCAGATGACAAGGATAGCACCTAAACTGATATATATTTATTCCTACAGGAAAGGATTTTGAAAATTGATTTAAAACAGTGTTATTCAAAATATTCTTTTTCATGGTACCAAGACCAAATTTATAAAATCAGATAGCACACAGCTTATAAGTTTACAGCTAGATACCAAAAGGACAAAAAAAGAAAGAAAAAATATGGTACTCATATTTTAACATATTAAATGAAAGCATACCTTTAGATTAGTTTAAATTATTCAAATTAAACTTTTTAGAAGGTTATGCATACAAGTCTACAGTTTTTAACATCCCTAAAATGTAATAAATTTTAAAACTATACTTATATAAAAGAATTATTTAGTTTTATGGGATTTAGAGCAACGATTATCATCCCTTTATCAAATGAAAACATAAAAAAAAAAAACATTACAAAACAGTAAATAAATGATACATAATACAAAACCTATATGTTAAAAAAGATAAAAACAATTACTATACAGAGTTGATAATGATAATTTAATAGAAAATAATAATTCTAAATAAAAAAAAGAATACACATATTTCAATATGATACTGAATTATTCCAAAATATATGATTAGATAAAAGAAGCATACATGTAACTGCATCATAAGACATTTAAATGATAAAAAGTATTGTGGATTTTCTTAATTTATTTTCTTTTTGGATTTCTTTAGATATTTAAAAAATGCTTTAACTTAAATAATGCAATAATAATTAACAAGTTAAAAAGTTAATTATGCACTTCAAAAATTTTCAGCATTAACTACCTGAATGTGAATCCAGGAATACATTTCTACCCGCTGGCCTTTTAAAGTCCTTAGGGCACATCCCTGAGCAAGCACTGTAGGGCACTAGATCCGAAGAGTGGGCAGATGAACTCGGAGCAGCTGGTGGATATTCTTCTGATCGTTTCCTCGTTTTATAAATGATAAAAACCCACACTATGGATGTCCCTACGATGCAGATCACCACTGCAATGACTATAATACCTGTAGTGGTGTGATTCTCTTCCACTGGGAAGCCACTCTGGTTAACTGAAAATATAAAGAACTAAATTAATTTTTGAGACAAGAGGTTGGTGATTTAAAAAAAAAAAAGTTATATTACAAAAACATTAATTACTTGATATTATAAATAGAAGTATGTTAAAAAATTTATTTCCAGCAAATTGTAGATACAAGTAATTTTTATAGAACAAAATTAAATATCCAGGCTTTCCAATCTGTAAGCACTTAGTTGAAAAGAATCAGACATGTTACTTTATCAAAAAATTTTCAGTATCTGTTTAACACTTTGTATTATAATGCAGTTTTTTCAAATTATTATTTACTTAACTGATATAGAACCAATAAGAAAGTGCCGAGACATTAGTACATGTCACTTAAATATCATTAATGAATAAACGAAACCCAGCATTTCACAAGAAAAAAAAGCACTAAATAACAAATACAAAATGTAGCCAAACAGAAAAATTACTTCAAATACAAAATATTTTCAAGTTTCTTCACAGCTTCCAAATTTTTTAAGTTCCCTCAAAAAATAAGTATAATAAACGTTTATATTAATTATTTGAAAATTAAATTTTTTAAAGAAATACTGCAGTAACTTACGCTGCACAACTTTTAATTGACTAGATCCCCTTTCAGTACCCAGGGCGTTGGACATCTCGCACATGTAAGAACCCGCATCAGACGCCTGCGTTTGCACAATGATAAGCAACTGGTTACTGGCAGTAAAAAAATGTCTCTCCGTGGCATACAGTGGCCCACCATCTTTCGTCCATTTCAACATTGGACGTGGGCTTCCAGATGCCAGGCATTCCAGAACTGTCGTTTCACCAGCACGAGTTTCCTTGTCCTCCATCTTTTTAACAAAGGATGGAGTTTCCAAGACAGTTAAAGTGGCATTAGCTACAATAGTTCCAGCCAAATTTCGGGCTGTGCAGCTGTACACACCAGTATCACTGGGCTTCACACCCGTAATAAAAAACACATCATCCTTTGGGATAACATGCATTCGTCTCTCACGAGCAGCAGGGAAATTCTCGTTTCCGCCATCCTTTTGCCAAGAGATGTCTGGACGAGGTTGACCACGAGCTCCACACTCTAAGCGGGCAGTCTTGCCAGTCTTGGTGGAGATGTCAACAGGGATCTTAGTAAAGACAGGGAAGACTGAAATTTCAAAAAGGAAAGAAGTTTAATGCTTTATTCATCCACGTAATTGAAAAGATAAATACTAGAATGTAAAAAAATCTGCAACAACAGTAAGCAAGTTTATTTCCTTTTCAATTAAGCTTATTTCAATTTATCAATTAAGTTTATTTCTATTATGATATATATAGTTCAATGGACTATAAAAAGACAATATATTATTATAAATTTTTACACAGATTTAGAGAGCCAAAAATTAATGTTTTTCTTACTTTAAAACTAATTAATTCACAATATACTAATCATAAAGACAAAGAACATCATAAAATTTTATTTTCTCAGATTGGAATGACTTAAATAATAATAATAAAGAAACATTACTTGAAAGAAGGAGATTTTACTAAGACTATTGACTGAATATAATTTTTAAAGAGAGTCAAATTAGGTTCACGTTATTAAAATGATGCTATTAAACTCAAAAGTGAATAAATGTTACAATGATAAAATTATAGAATTGCAATTAAAATTTTACTTTAATAAAGCTTTTCATTACTTTCTAGATACATTAAAACAATTTATGGCAAACATTTAAAAAAAAAAAAAAAAAGTTTATTTGCCCCAAAAATGTGCATCAGATAATCGACAATGGATATTAATTCAGTTATGAGCGGGGACAACTAAAAATGGTATGTTTTTGTCATAAACTTCTACACCAAATAAGTATTTTGAAAAGTCCAATTTGAATTAAGAAAGGAAAAAGTCTCATATTATTCAACATAAAAATATTTGCCCAACTTTGAGAAATACATTGCTTAAAAACTCAAAATTCTAAAAATATGAGGAAAAATTATTTCAACTAACAGTAAAAATGCAAAATATACAACAAATACAAACCATGAACAGTTATGTGGGCTTTGCCTGAGTAAACAGAACCAAATATGTTCGACACCACACATTGATAACGACCTTCATCTTCATCTTGAATATTTCTAATATTCAGAATACTAGTAGACACAGTGAAATTCCCTTGCCTAATGCTGAAATTTCTGGTAGGATGTCTGGGAGATTGCAATAACTGAAAAGAAATTAAAATTTCAAGTAAATGCAGTAAGCATTTATTCAAAGCTTTAAAATAAACAATTACTTCATTTTTCTCATGTCAAATGTCTCATTTAGTGTTGGTAAAAATTTTCTCATGTAACTAATTTATTTATGCAAAATGTTCCCACAATTTTTACAATTCTAATAAAAATTTACACACCATTAACACCTTTTTAATGTACAGCCTTATTTCGGATATTTTTAAAATATTTTTTTTTTTAATATATATATTCTAAAAAATAAAATTTGATTTATTTTCCCCTAACACAACATATTATTAATAAACATTTAAATATATCTTAAATATTTTGCTTTCAGATGTACGAAATTTGGAAACAAAGAATGACAACTACACATAAATAAACTCTGTTTTGTTTTACTCATTAATATATTTGATTTCTTTGAACTAATGTTCAGCAACAGAAATTATTTAGAGCTTCTCTTCCACAGAAATATTTCTGATGCTTTGAAAAGCCCAATTTTTTCCCTATTAATAAAGTCCCATATAATTTTTTTAAAGTCATAATTCTAGAAATATTTAGCTGTTAAAATGCATGCATTAATAAAATGCAAAATTTTTGTCCCTAAAATAGTTATTTTAAAATTTTCCCATTTTTAAGAATATTGTGTCACCAAGCAAAGCTCAAAGTTAATATAATTCTGATTACATTCGAAAACTATAGTAAGCATTGTTTTCTATTACAATGAGTTAAAATAGGCAAAAATAAAAATAACAAATTTCAGTTATTTACTTTGAATATAATACAAAATGAGAAAAATTATAACAGATAACATAAAATTAGCAATACATTTCATTCACCAAATCACAAATTATTTTTCGCTGCATTCAAGCAATACAAAGGTTTATTGGCTACAGATATCATGATTTTGAGTCATAGTCAAATAAAAAACACAGGTACTTAATATTCAAAAAAAATTTCTTTATATTAAGTAAACATTCACAAAACACTGAACAAATATTTTTAAAAAATTGATAACAAAAATGAAAAATTATCTTATGTGCTCTGCATACAATAAATCACCAATACAGCATTTTGGTATTTAGAACATATTACAATTAAGCAACATGTCTAAAATGAAAGATCTGACAATACTTACTCTGCCATCCTTCCTCCAATGAAACTTCATTTCTGATTTACCACTAGTCTTAGCTTGGCATTCCAAAGTTACATTTTCACCTTTCAAAGTTATTTTTGTAGGAGGTTCTTTGATAATTACGGGCTTGGGAGAACTTTCTAAAATAGAAGTAGACAAATATAATTTTAATTTTCAAAATTACCAAGCAATTATAAAAATATACTAATATTCAATGACAACATTAAATCCTTTTTTTAAAAAATAAAAGGCGTACCACAAAGCATTTCCGAATGTGAAATTTCAAACACCGATAGTCCTTGTAATCTTTCAGGATAGCCACATACAGCACGTATTTTGTAGTGGAAATCTTTGGATATCCATGCTGAGTTGCAATCACATAATAGGGAACTTGTATTAAGGTAACTGATGAAAAAAAAGAGCATTTACTCAGAGCAAATTGAAAATGAACACATAAATATTAAAGTGTAATGAAATTTTTGAAGGTGTTACTTAATACTGTGAATGAGCTCATTTTTTTAAAAAAAAAAGTTTAAAAGTTTAAGAAAAACAACAGGCAACACTTTTTAAATATAAAATTGGTCAAGTAATTTAAAATAATCACCTTAGGACATGTCATATTTCACTATACTAGTCTTTTAATAATGTAGTTGCATACATCTTAAGTATTATTGATTCTTATTATTAGAAGTATTTACTTACAAAATATGAACTATGAACAAAGTGCTTTTAATTCTAAAACATAATATTTTAATTCAATTTTTTAACAGCACAGATGACAAAATTACTATTTATCATTATTTTAAATTAATAAGCTTTGAAATGCTCAAAATATGCAAGTTACTGAAATTAATATAAAATAATAAATACTTACAGCTCATGCAGAAGCGTTAAATCATCAAAAGCCTTCTGTTCAATAGTAGTGATATCGTTGTGGGTTAAATTAAGAGTCTCTAACCTGGGCATACCAGTGAAGGCTTTTCTAACAACAGATTTTATTTTGTTGTTTGCTAATCCCAAATATTTCAATCTTACTAAGCCAGAAAACACTTTTCCAGTACCCTCTATAATCCATGAGACTTCGTTGTTCTTTAATTCACTGGGGGGGAAAAAAGTAAGAATATAGAACTTAGAAAAATAATTCTTCAGATTAACTTATTGAAAAAGGAAATAAATATTGAAATTTGCAATTTTCTTATCTTTGCACCACATTTAGTACATAGTTATTTTATAAGTATGCAAAAATTTGCAAGTCCATAAATTTTCATATAAAAAAGCTTCGATTTAAATAATATCATCCTATTTAAACTTCCCAATGAGCAGGTAATGGTGCTAAACATTTTTAACTGCACATAAATGAAATGAGATTTCAGAGTTTGTAATTTTCTTTACAACTGTATTTCATGACTTTTAATACTTCACACATCCCATATTTAAACACAAAAGTTGCAATAGATTTGGGCCTAAAATATATAACACATGACTTTTAACACTTCACACATCCCATATTTAAACACGAAAGTTGCAATAGATTTGGGCCTAAAATATATAACCCATGGGCCATAAGAATATTGCTGTACCTACCCCAGAAACAGTCATTCCACATTATATTTTGATATGCACACATACAGACATTTATCAGCATTCATTATTATTTCATATGCAAGTCACTAATATTGCACAACTCATTATTATAGTTTTCTAATGTACTCTTTAAATGATATAATTTAAGATTTTAATTCACATAATAAATTATTTAAGATATAGTATCATTCACCTCAAACTGAAAACAATTACTTCCATTCCCCTCTGGAATATTAATATATCAATATATATATATATATATATATATATATATATATATAAATCAATGGGAACAAATGCTTATATTACTGTTAACTAGAGTGGAAGATATGTATTTGTTAAGGAAGGGCACAAAAATCACTTAATATTCCAATCATCAAATCAAGGAAGAAGAAAATAGCTTTAAGACATCAACAAAAAAAACATAAAATACAATTTCATTTAATAAGAATACATGATATTTTCAAACAAATAACAAGAAATTAAGACAATTGAAAATTTCTAAAAAAATGGGATTGCAAAATCAATAATACATACAGGTATTGTAAAGCGCCTAAAGAACGAAATGAGTCTTCTTCAATGAAGGTAATGTGGTTATCACTCAAGATAAGCCTTTTCAAAGCATACAATTTATCAAAAGACTTTGATAAAATTGACTGCAGGTTGTTATATGACATGTCTCTGAAAAAAAAAAATTAACATCATTGAAATATAAGAAACAAACAAAATCTGATCAAAGCCAACTTTTTTAAGAAATTTAAAAATTCGTTATAAAATATGCAACAGTATAAAAAAAAATATTTAAAACACTAGAAAATATTCATATCTTACAGTTCTAAAATTCTCTTCCCTGAATCCCAAGCATCATCTTCTATTTCTGAGATGTTATTGTTATTGATGTATCTAATGAGAGAAAAATATATTTCAATCGTCTGTTTCAACATTTAAAGATAAAAAAAAAAAGAATAACATAGAAAAAATGGGATCAAATGCTTAAACATGCAGAACAATATTTGCAATAAGTATCGCTTAACAAGTTAAGAAATATATTCTGATTTATATATTTTGCATTCAGAATTTTTAAAAAATTATATGCATATACACAACACAGTTTATAAGTTCCAATGAAGTTCGAAAAATTTATGAACTACAGATAAAGTTTCATTCATGAAGAATTAAATAATAAATAGATAAAGAGATTTAATAATAAAATGAATAATTAAAATAAGTTACAACACAAACTTTTTCATTATGACAAAATACTTCACACAAACACATGTTTATACTAATTAAAATGTACTTACAAGCGATTCAAGGAAGTCAATCCATACAACCACCCCTTAGTGACTTTTTTAATGTTGTTGAAATCAAGTTGTCTGTAAAAGACATAGTAAGTAAGAAAGACAGTATTTTAAAACAATAGCACAAGAATGAAACAAAAAGTTAATAAAACTTCAAAACAACTGAAAAGAAACTGCCATGACATTTACAGAATATTAAACCCAAAATATTTTGGAATTAACTGGCATTTTTTCATAATTACACAAGTTAAAACTTTAAAAATGGAAAAAAAATATTTCAATTATTCTGATCTTGCTATATTCTAAAAATTACATGAAATTCCAGAATATACAGTCACTGTTTATTAACTTTAAATATTATACTTTTGATTCAATTAACTAATAGAGCTCTCAAAACATGTTTTAATCAGCAATGAATCTTGAAAGCTTGTACTTGAAAATGTCAAAAAGATTTTATTTTGCAAGTGATCAATATTTGATACACCAGCAGCAAAAGATTAACAAAAAAATTTGGACAGCACGTTTTCAGAAAATATTTGAATATGAATCAGATGCAATATCTTTAGCATTTCTAACACTATATGGTTTCATTTTATGGTATAATTAAAATATGAAAGAAAGCCATTTATATCAACACATTGAAAAATACATGTGTAAATCCTGCAAAACTCAATTTCTAAGAAATTATATCTGATTGGCTTAAATAAAGTTCAAGCCATTACTTGTGTGTTTTGTGATTTAATTCATACATGATACAAATGTAGAAAAGGTCTTACAATTTTTTTATCCTATTTAAACCATAAAATGACCCATCTTGAAGGTAGGAAATTCCATTATGCCTCAATTTCAAAACAACCAAGGAAGCCAGCCCTTGGAAAGCAAGGCCTTCAATCTGAGTCAAACTGTTGGAATTTATTTCTCTGTGAAATAAAAAAAATAATGTATTATGAAGAAGAAAAATAAATTTTCACATAATAAACACTAAATAAAATATACAAAAAATTAACACCACAAAATATAAAAATATATTTAAGTAAAATGCTCCACTACTTATCATAAATAGCATAAAGTTATGCTTCAATAAAAACACAGTAGATTTTCACAATAGAAACATTTTTAAAAAAAAATGTTTTATGAAAGATGCTTTGAAGAAATAATTATAAATAAGCACTGAAATAACAAGTAAAAAATAAATTTTATTTTGCATATCAGACAAGATATAAAATTCCTCATAATTTCATTAAATATTGGGAGAAATCTAGACTTGTCTACATTTCTATCTACCATTCACTAACTTTATACGTAAATTTAATTGTTTTGAATATGATGACTAATAATTCAAAAAAAATTGATTCATTTGTGAAAGAATAGACTTCATAGATTTTACCAACATATAATAGGCATTCAATATACATTTGCTAGTTATACAAGCACTAAAATGTTTTATAAAATATTTTCTACCAAACAATTTAATAAATCAAGCAAATAATTTAACTTAAATAATTTAATCAAAGGGAAAGAGAAAAAAAGAAAGAAATCCAATAATCGTTCAGCGTCAATGCATTAGAACACTTTATTTTACATTAGGATTCAATAATTCTTTTTCTAACTGTTAAAAAAAATTTTAGAAGTGGTAAAATATTCAACACTTATTAGCATTGATTATCATATAAATGGGTTTGGTTTAGTTTTATTAACATCGCACTACAAGCAACATGAGGGCTATTGACGATGGACCTCGTAATTTTGTACCTCGGTCAAATGACGAGGGCAACACCTGAGCTGGCACCCCCTCCCCTAACTTCCACACCATGTCATGTAAATGGGGATGAAAAAAAAAAACCTGTCATTAAAAATTTATTAATAATATCTTTGCATAATTTTAAGGTATTAAAACTTCACACATGGCTGTAATACAAATAAATCTGCAAAAAAGCTACAAAAGACTATGAATTTCACATTTAAAAATAAACTTACAGATGTTGTAATGTATTAAGTTGCCTAAAGAGTTCCTTTGGGATAAAAGAGAGTTTGTTCTTGCTTAGTTTCAAACTTTCCAATGAAGTCAGATTATCAAACACACCTTTTTCTAAACTTACAAGACGATTATGACTTAAAGACCTGAAAAATAAAACAAAATTTTAGTTCAATTTCCTAAATAAAATTTTTTAATTCTACACAGTTTGGTCATTATATTCATTAATAACATAATTAAAATATATTGAATACAATAAGACTTGGGAAATCTAGAAAGAAATAATTTCAAAACACAAGAAATATTCCACCCACTCAATCCTTATACTGATGACATATGCCTTTTATTATAAATTTCTATTATACTGATGACATATGCCTTTTATTATAAATTTCTTAAGACGTAGCAAGAATTCTCACAATTACTAAAAAGGAAAAAATTATGATAGTTATAAAAAACTCTTTTGAACACAGCACACAAACTAATCTAATCAGACTCATAATATTTTATGATTTTTTTTATTGAATTACTTCCTTGTATGGCCATTACACAGCCGTAGTTTTGTTTAGTTTTATGTAAACTGAATGCAATTATTTAAAACTCGTTTATTCTAACGCACTTTTTGAAGAAATTTCAGAATCCAAATAATAATAATAATAAATAGCCAATCATATAAATAATCTGAAATTTCTTTTTCATCACATGACTTATTGTCCACAAGTATACATTTAACTTATTTTAAAAGACAGCAATATAAATACAGATAACTCTATAAACTTCAATTATAGCTTGTCACAAGACAATTGAACAAGCAATGTCTATAACATAACAACACAAAAGGCAGATAACTCTGAAAATAAACCCTTCCCAAGTAGCAATAACAGGAGATGGTGAAGAGGCAAATTGGACAATAGCTTATCCTCTAAGTGTTAGATTTACTTGCTTGCACCAATAAATCAAATCCCACAGAGGGATGTGAAAGCTAATTGACTCTTTTATTTTCACTTCCTTCTTAAAAAGAACCTCAAAGATCAGAGGAATGAACTGCAAATCTAGCTCCAACTGACACTAGTAGCTTGTTGTCACTTAATAGCCTATATCCTGCTTAACTTTAATATGAGCATCCTTTTTAACAAAATGGTGGGGAGAAAGTAGACACTGATTTCAACAGTCTACAACCACAAAATTGAAACAGATTATCGCAAAAAAAAATTGATTAAAATTAAATTCAGAAATTAAGGCATATTTATATACTCAACTTATCAAAAAAATTATTTTAAAATTTATGAAAATACTCACAGATGAAATAAGGATGAAGAATTTCCAAAGGTATTAGCCGGAAGATCTACCAGATTGTTGAAGCTCAGATCCAAGGTATGAAGTTTAGGAAGATCTTCTAAAATTGAGGAATTCAAGCTATGGATTTCATTATGTGTTCTGTAAACAGAAAAAAGCCAATTAGAACTAATTGCACTCAGTATTATTCTAAACTTAATTCAAAAACACTTATTATGTCACAAAAATATGGTTCAACCAAATCAGTTAAAAAATTCTTATATTCAATTTCTCTCTGACACTTGAATAAAAGAGAGCAAGTCTCAATGAAATAGTAGCAAACTTATTTAATAATTAATTACAATAATCATTACAAAACAATTATGTTTATTTTATGTAAAGCCAATACATTTTTGTATATGTAATTTGTTCATACCATAAAAATTAACTAACAGAACATGAATAAGAATTTATTAATATTTAGAAAGAATTTTTTAAAATCCCAGTTAAGTTGGCCCCCCCCCCCCCAACAAACTGATTAAAGGTTAAAGTAATATTTCACGATAAATTTTTCATTAGGTTTTCAAAAACATACTTACACACTGAGTAATTCAAGAGTTAAATTTCTTCCAAAATCCGGAAGTTCCACCAAATGATTATGATTGATGATTCTGTAACAGAAAGGGGAGAAATGAAAAAATTGTTTGCAATGACAAAAAAAAATCAAGTTTATATAAGTAAAAAAAGGAAATACTTACAATTTTTGTAATAAGCCAATGTTGTGAAAAATTGTACTGTTCACAAAACGTAGTTGGTTGTGGCTTAAGTCTCTGGAATTAAAAGGAATAATGCATTAATTGGTTTAAGAGGTAAATATGCTACAGATAATATGAAAGTAACAAATACTTCCTAAACTTCAATTTTACACATAAGTAAGCTTTCCAACATTTCTGAAATAAAATATTTAAAAAGATTTAAATGAGTTTTAAAAAAACAGCATTTTGACTTATTAATTAACCACAAAAACATGAAAATTATTTTCCATCAATGCAAGAAATATTTAAGTCTATATATTAATTTGCATAAGAAATATTTAAGTCTATATTAATTTGCATGATTTTAACAAGATTTTATTACATTGTAATTAATTTATTACATAGTAACTAACAATATGAACACTTGCATTTTACGTTTAGTGTATTCTTGTCAAAACAAGGTGGCAATTTTTTTTTAAAATGATTCATGCGAATCTTATTCAATAATTTTTGTATTTCTCTTCCTAGCCATTGAACCCAAGTTCATTTAATGTATTTTTAAACTTCAGCGTTACCTCTTAGCTTACTTATTTTTTTTTTTCTCAAATATATGTTTAATTTCGGTAAAATCAGATGAACTGAGCCCCCCTCTCGCACAAACCAGAAAAAAAAATTCTAACATGAAAATGGCACACGGCCGATAAATATCAACGTGTTCTAAATTCAGATTAGTGGAGACAGGCAGTCTGCAACGCTGAAATATGTATAAAGAAAAATTTCACAAGAAAAGAGTCAGACCAGTTTTCCCCGCGCGCAGTTAAAGGAACACGCAAATAAACAAAACGTGCATTCTAAAAAATAACCTCTTAATCACTTCAGCAGCTGTTGAAGCAGTTTCCTGCAGACGACCTCTAAAAGAAAGGGGTCGGACGCATATTGCAAAATGAAACCCAAGGAACTTAAGGGACGAATTGTTATTATTCTCAATTCAGTTTCATTATCTAGGGGTATTTCCCAGTTAAACGGACGAGAAAAAAAAATCTTATATATAATCTAATATCTCATGTATGAGATATACTAGTTAACAGAATGGGACCAGTTTTTTTTTTCGTTGGTATATTAGGTAAAAGTCGCAAGTACTGAATATATACATCCCATAGCATTCCTTGCTTAAAACCTCTTTCATATTAAATGCAAATCTGAAAATTGGAAGTAGCAAATCAAGAGTTAAAACAAAAAAAGATGGCGATTAATATTCTGAGTTTTTCACACAGAATTATGAAAGAAAAAAATTTATAGGGAGTTTTTGTTGCAATAAATTTGAAGTTTTGTTGTTTCAAATTTTTCTTCTCTTAAACTTACACCCTCATTTCTTAAACAGTATGTTAAAATAATAAAACCGAACAAAATGTTGGTATTTAACAACAGCTGTGTATATGTGTTAAAAAACAAAGGAATAATTCATACATATATTCTCGGTTACATATATTCCCGGTTTCAAACCTTCGAGGGGGGGGGGAACCTCTATTTTATTATTGTCGATATATCGAGAAAAATTAGTTCCATCTAAACCATAAACATGCATTTGTGTTAACAGATCCCAACAGGCTAAAGACCTGCAAAAAAAAAAACTCATGTGATGGCCTTTGTTATTGCTTAATGGTAACTGGAAAGAAAAAAAAAGAAAGAAAAACCTCAATTCGGAACCTTTATTTCCAAATTTGTTGATATTAATATAAGTTTCGAATGTAAAAACAATTCATATTTCTATGTGCCATATTGCATTCCTATATAGAGAGTTTAGGGGTATATTAAAAAAAAATACTCGATTTTTCATTTTAATGCATTCATTTGGCCTCGAAGAGCATGCAACAGAAAATATTATGCACAGAAAAAATATATATACATCCAAACGAATATTCATAGTATAATAAAAATGTTTTTAAGAAATTTAAATCTCCGCATTTACACGAGTGCCAAATAGGCTCTTACAATGTTAAAATAGGGATGAGACACAAAAAGTTACGGATGGTATCAAATGAAATTATATTAGTAACAGTTTAATGAAATTTGATTTCTGTGACTAGCAACAAAAAAAAAATGACATTTTTGAAACTATCCAATTTTTGAGACAAAAATTGCTGTATTACCCTTTTAGTTTCTAATACCGTTTGGACGAATTACGTCGTTTCTTATTTCAGACTTACTCGATTTGAAAACGTTAAAACGTTATCATCAAACTTTTTTTTAACATTATCATTTCGTATTATATTTAAGAATATATAATTTTCCGTCTTCTTTATCATCCTCCCTTACCTTTCGTCATCTAAATATAATACTAGGGGAAGACAGCTATAAAAAATGAGGTACACAAATGGAAATATTAAAATTTCAGTCTGAAGCCAAAACATAGCAACTCCCAGAACTCTTGTCTCGGCAGTAGTGCAAGCGCAAAACCTAGAGAGAACATGGACCTCCAAGGTGCGAAATTAGCATACGTGACCGCGGACCACAGCTCGTTTATCACAAAGGCCACCGAAAAAGTCCGACAGGTGTTGAAACGAACACCTCTCACGGGAACGAGTGGGCAGCGGTGGCATGAACTCGCGTGGGCAGCAGCAACAGTGGAAAATAATGGGTAGACAGTGGATGGGAAAAAGCAGAGCGTTCTTTTGAGGAAACGCGTAAAGAAAACACGTATAAATCCTCGCCCACCTGCAAAACGACAGTGTGGGGGATGATACGAAGCGTTTTTCGAACACAAGAAAACACCTGGGCGAGTGAATGCACGTGCAAATTATTGCTGTCCCATCCCTCTCGATTCAGTGGTGACAGTCGTAGGCAGAGGACCAGAATTCAAAGGGTTGCAATCGACTATCAATTCGTAAACAATTCCGTTTATATACGTTTGGATGCTCCTTGTTTCTCAAATGAAGCCGTTAAATTTATGATTGTCCAGTTAGGATTTAAAGCAGAGTCGGGGTGGAACATTTAATTCGGCAGTTTTTCCTGAATAAAGAAATGAATGACACAGCTGCGTTAGAACATATTTACATTGCAGAAATCTGATGATCGACATAGATTTCTTTTGAGATTTTCTTGATAGATTTTTTCTTAGAGCAACGAAAAATGTATTTTACTATATTTTTCAAAATAAATATCCACGGAACAGAGAATAGAAACATTTATTGAGAACTAAACGAGACTTCTTACAGTACATTGTGTATTCTAACAGTACATAAAACAGGATATTCTGCGGATTCAAGCATTATACAAAATCGTTTCTAAGTGTATTTATTAGAAAAAACATATTTATTATAAATATATATTTGTGTGTGTGTTAATAATACGAAACATTAAATGTAATTGTATCACATATAAAATAAGACTACTTCACATACGGTTTTTATTATAGTAGAACCAATTTTTTTACAACCTTAATACTATTTCGACCTGCACCCAAAAATGTTTCGCTCCGATACCTTAAAATTTGCGAATGAGGACAAAATTGATCTCTCCGAATATCCGAATAAAATGAATCAGAAAATATGGTTTAAATGATTTAAATTCCAAAATAAGAAAATGTTAAGCATATCAATAAATAAAATGAAAGGAAGGTAAGAATTTAGCTTGTCACATTTACTATTTGGAAACAACAATTAGTCGAAGTATTTTTGATTACTATACAATTGTTTCATTATTTTTAATATTTATGTAAATAATTGATAAAGGCGATCGCTTATACCCCACTCATTAAATTAACTAAGATTTCAAAACAACCAAACAGTAAACTATCTTTACTAACTTATGAAACAAATATTTCTGTGCCGCTCTCAAAAAGCCATGTATCCACACTTGATTACTTCTAATTAACATTTACCATGAACTTCCGCGTAATAACCGTTTTCGCTAATACCTAATTGCTGTTTAATTGCACCGAATGTCATCCAACCCATAATCAAAATTACAAAAATGTTTTTCTATTTTGATGAATAATAAATAGCACCTGTGCGCACTGACGCACCATTATGCTCTCAATTCACATGTCAACTCGTTCACAGGACGGAATGAATTGAGACCTGGTCGAAATGATCGTTCCCATAGCGCGAAACGCCAAGCTTTCAAAACAGCAGTGATGTCGTAACTCTCGCACTATTCAATCAACATTCTCATTCGGTGTTCACAGCTGAACACTCCTAATATTTAAAATAAGGCATTTGATTTCATTACTAAGCTGCTGAACTCAGCAGCACTTCCAGTCATTTTGGATGGGAGTGATGAAACTGAATTAATAACAAATATTTACTTAAGCAGATATGAAGACCAATGTCGTACAATATAGTCCCATTTATAATAAAATAGATGCGTTATATAAATTGAAATTCAGATGCAGAATAAAAAGGGATCAAAATTCTAAACTTAATATTAAGTAGTTGTGCTACAAAAGTTGAAAGAATAAAAATATAACACTAGAACCAAATCAAATATTTAAAATTAAAGATAACTTAAAATTTTGTAAAAATACATACAAAAATTACAAAAAAAAAATGATAAAGAGACAAAGAAATATAACAAAGAAAATTGGGAGGAAAATCCGTTAAGAATAAAACTGGAAATAAAAAAAAAAAAGCTATGTAATACTACCGAAGACTTTAGGTGAACTTTAAACTAATATTAATAATCAAACCTTCGTTTCTAAGCTAAATTTATTTCAGACGGCTTTACAATAAAATCCTACTAGAGAACTTATATGTAATGTGTGAATCATCCAGAAAAGGAAAGCCTTGAGAAAATGAAAAAAAAAAAAAAAGTTTTATAAAATTTTTTGACTTTTTAATCCCTTTTTTAAATTTTGCGTCTTTTTAATTATTTTTGTTTTTTTTTTTTTTCTTTTCTTCTTTTTTTTTCCTTTTAGCTTTTAGAAACTACAACTTAGACTGAGAATGAACAAATATAAGTAAAAACTCAATATCAATATGTATAAATCAACATCAACTTCAAAAAACCATGAAATAACCCAGATGTTGTTCGATCTAACTCATATTTTAACGCGGATTGTTTCCTATAAAGGTGAACTAATGTATATTCGAATTGCAAACCATCTAATCCTCAACACTGAAAATGATGTAAATATGACTTAAAATACTGCGAAAAACAAACACAATTACAATATCCGTTAGTTTAACTTTTTAGAAATCGAAACATTCGAAAACCATCTAATAATTTTTCCATCATATTATTTATTCGAAATGTTCCATAACACAAAACCACAAATCTTGTGTTTTGTGCCATCTCAATTTCTTACATTTTTTATCCACGTCAAATTAACTCTGGTCATTTCTTAAAAGAATAAAAATCAATTCAGGCCCAACTGAACTGGATTCAGTCAACGGCGAGAGGTGGGATCAAGGCTTCAGGTTCTACGTGACAATGGAGCATTCACCAAGCTTTCACCTCTTCAACAGCCCTCAATTTGAAAAAGGCGACCTTGACAGATGGTGCCTTAACCAACTCGACACGTCAAGACATTACTGTATGCACAGCTGCGACCAGAAATGTCACGTACGAGCAAATATCGTCACCCGATTTGAGAGTGAAAACAAAGTCCACCCAGGTGGTCGGGAAGTTAAGTAATCGTCACTCACACACGCATAAGCAGTGCTAATAATGAGCGAACCCAAAAAGGAAATACGCTTTGGATGAAATTATTCGTTGTAATTTGTTTAGTCGCACTCTGAGGTTGAGTAAAATCCAAGTGTCAAATAACAGAAAGGAAATTGTTTAATAATTCAACAGCATGCAATAAAAAAAAAGTTAACGTAAAATTATCACGTAGAAAACATTTGCTAGATCTGTTGTTTCACTATTTTGATATTTCACATTTCATACATTTGTTATCCCTCATAAAACTAAAAAAAAAATTCTTCATTTCTTTTTTCTAGAACTTTCACTAAACACCATGTTCTTTTCCTTCCCCCCCCCAAAAAAAAAAAAAAACATTCACGCTTCGCTCTACAATTACTTTTAAAATACACTTTGATATAATGATTTAATTAAAAGTTCGGAAGGATCAGAAGATAGTAAATTTATTCTATTTTGCTTATTTATAAGCTTTTAAGCAAATAATTTTTTTTTAAAACAAAATTTTGAAAAAGCATTTGCTTTTATTTCATATAAAATATTTATTCCATGCAAGTCAATTAAAATTTAGCAAAAATATCAAACGCAATAAATTTGAATTAGATGAAAACAATGTTGACATCAAAAGAAAAACTATTTTCCCTTTACATCAATTTTTCAGCTTTATCTGGAAAGGATTGACACTTATGCATAAAATACCAATACGAAGCCATTTATGTTCACGTTTCATCCGTTCATCCTCCAACTTCAAAGATATTTATAATTCCATCAATTTGATTTCAGAATTTTTGATGAATTTGCATAAAAATATTTTTAAATTCCATAGTCCTCAAACAAAAATGAAAATTCCAAAATTTAAATAAAAGTAAAAACAAATACAAAGGTCATGCATACTGATGCAGAAATTCATTAAATATAACATGACCTCGGGAACTGAAACAGGCTACACAACAAAAATGAAATCGATTTTCGATATGATCGGGAATTAAACTTACAAAGTAAACATTCACCAAAGAATGACATTCAAAACAGCCATTCTTTCGATTCACATAGTTAGAATTTGGAATTTCACGGGGATTCGAACAGCAGAAACGATAAACAAGATTAATATTTTGCAAGAAATGCCCATTATCTTCACCTGCGACTTAACAAATAGGGAAATCCACGGCATGGTCTTCCACATAAATATATTTCTAGACTAAGCGACGCCCAAGTTCTTATGAAAGGTGACAATACCTCCAAAAAAGTCACTAGAGGACCCTTCTTATAAGATGGTGGGAGGGAATGCGATACCAACAATAAAGAAATATTCAATTTCTAAGAGGGCATACAGAAGTGTGAAGACTAACTATTTAGCACCACTTCAAAAGAAGACCGCTTCACAACAGGTTAGGTCACAAAAGCATAATTCTATGACGGCGCCAATGGGGAGACCGCCCGTGAAGGGAAAAAACGGAACTATATAGAAGGGGGGGAGGTAAGAGGATTTTTCCAGTGTGGCAGACGAAAATATATCCGTAAACACGGTTCGGGTTTGGTGAGAAATGGTACCTACCCCCATTCGTATTTAACAATGCACCTCTACAAATCCTAATTCCCTAAATTTTTGGCAAATGCTTCATAAAATTATGATTCAAAATTTCTATAAATTATAATTCAATCAAATGCTTATCCACGAAACACATAACAATTAATACACATATCAGAAGTAATATACTGTGTAATACGATTCAAATAACTGGTCAAGATAATTTTGCTGGCATGTATAAGTTTCAGTCAATGCGATTAATCGATTAAGACGTGGTTAATATTAATAATAAACTTATTATTAACACTAACTAGGTCTTAATAGTCGGTAATTAATACTATAATATAATACCGCAACATATATATAAATTGGTCGTAATATTAAAACCTTTACAAAAAATAACTTTTCATGCGAGGGGGGCGGAATTGGTTTCAGATCTCTACGGACATTTAACAATTTTTTTTTATTTTAAATTGTTTTATTTTAAAGTGCTTAACTAGAATGAAAGTATAATCAGTTTTTAAAGAAAAAGTTGAAGACCCATCAATCAATAGTGCTTTTATTTGAATGATACGTAACTTTAACAAGATAAATTGTTATTCCTGCGAATGAAACAGCGATGATGTGTTAACTTTTAACTAATAGTTACTGAAAGCTGTAACTCAATTTCTTCCAAGATACTTGTTTTTTTAAAAAAAAAATAAGGCAGGCAAAGAGAATTCTGCATAGTTTGATTAAATGTTTATTTTAAAACTTAAATCATGAACAATTTGTAACGAATTTGTCTCAAAAAAAAAAAAATTTTATACTGAGATCGATGCACTTTTTCCTTGAGCAATGTAAATGTTCAACAAATAATTACAAATAACGATATGCATTTTAATAACAAAACGATTTTTACAGAAAATCAAAAGAAATAAAATTAAAATTCAATTCTTCATAACACAAGACATCAAATTAAATTCTTGTTCATTAACTGAGAATTTCATTTTAATATAAAGTTAAGGCTCCCGTCTACCCGCCATTTTGATTTCATCAGCTTAATGTTAATCCTATGGAATTTTGACTTTAATTCTCACATCTTTATTATTTGATTTATTTGAATGCAATAAAGTGCATCTGAAAGAGCAAAAAATAATCAATGCTTCTGTGGAATTACATTTTTCCTATGATTTTTAAAAATATTTTTATTCTTATTTTAATGATTCGTTTTTGAGTTGTCCGGTCTTTAAAGAATATTTTCAAATTTTTTTTATAATCGGAGGAAAAAAGTAATTCCACAGAAGCATTCATTATTTTTTGCTCTTTCAGATGCACTTTATTGCATTCAAATAAATCAAATAATAAAGATGTGAGAATTAAAGTCAAAATTCCATAGGATTAACATTAAGCTGATGAAATCAAAATGGCGGGTAGACGGGAGCCTTAGTGCATAAACTTAAAATTTCAAACAAGATTTTAAATAGTTACATTAATAAAAAAAAAAACTACAAGAAAAGAAAAAAAAGACTTTTTAAAACTAAAAATCAGAAAAAGGCGAATATAGATTATACGTCGCGAAACTCCAAAAATAAATACTATTTATCGGTATTAAGGACGACTCAAACGAAAAATTAGATGTTTATATCTGAAAAGAAATAACATTTATAGAAAGAAAATTTATCCATAATTCTTAATTTAGCAAGAATTTATTTTCTTGAAGCATACAAAAAAAAAAAAAAAAAATCCACAATCATTTTAAAGTGCACGCTATTTATTTTACTTTTTATTTATTTTACTTTTCTTAAAACATAACTAAAACAAAAGAAATTGATTTTTTCATAAATATATTTAAATATCTTCTCACGCATATTTTGAACGGGCATAATATCGAACCACAAAAAATTCAACGTACCTCACGTCGATAAATATCCTTTCAAAGGAAAGCAGAGAGAATATTCAAAAAAAAAAAAAAAACTCAAGACCCAAACAAATGCGAAGGATCATGACCAAGGTCTAGGTAAAAGGGGTCGGAAGGGATCGAGTGAAAAGCAACGCATTTGAAAGGGAGCCCTACTGAATCGGTTCTTCACACCACGGGACAATGCAGCCCGAACACCTGGCTCACAGGAATTCGATAAATAACTTCCCCAAACAGGACCTTGGTCATAGCATTCGCGGCCTTGCTGAGAAGGACAGAAGAAAAGGCAATAATTCCGAATGACTACACATCCCCCGGTTACTTTAAACTGGCCACCCCACAACAATTGATAAAAGGACTTGCTTTTCAACACCGGGAGAAGCCACAATAAACTATTAATCGTTAATATTCAATGCACAGCCGGGTGAAATCGATTGATATATTGTGCTCCCAACCATTGTCGCAAGCCAGTTTTCAGGTGTTTCGATTATTGGGTTTCCCCGCTCGGATATTCGATATGAATACCGAAAGAGAAGGAAATTTATTTTTGACATCGAAAGCCTTCAAAATTGAATATCGCTTTCCAACGAAAACTTTTTTTAAATTATTCATTGCATACTATTTAAAAAAAAATGACATATTCAGAATGATACTTGAGAATGAACCGATTTCATACAATATATGCTTTTCACTTCTATATATAATGGGAGGGGATGCAAAACGTATATATCAAACGCATGTATGTATTTTTGACAAAATTTAGAAATAGGCAATATGTTCAGTAACTGGAAACTTTTACTACCAATTTAACGATTGAGAATTACACAACTTTATATTTTTCTCCCCAAGATTGGTGTATTTTCTAACAACTTTAAAAAGTACTTTTGGTCAAAAACTTTGAACTGTTCGTTTCTACAAACTATATGTAAAAAACCATGAACTGCAATCTATTAAATTCGAGCAACAAAAAGCACATTTTGGCCTGACAACAAATCATAACTATCTGCTACATCAGCGATTTTAAAGCACAACTTAACAGAGAGATTTTCCTAGATAGACAGCACTGACTCCCAATGTATTCCGCACCTGAAATGCTCGAAGACAGTTAACCAAGTCAGCAGCATCTCGTTAATAATAGCGCATAAGTAACTCGAGGTATCGATGAAAAACGATTCTGGGAGGACGAATAAACTGCTTTCCATATCACGTTAATCATTCGAGACTCGGCAACGCTTCATTTTCTTGCTTGAAGTCACAGAAAGTGTTCATGACTAATACACGTGTAAGTTCGCCTTCTTCTAATCGCTACATCATACCTTGCGAGGCTGTTCCTCAAATACCACGCCTTGTTTCCAGCAGGGGGACCGTCTTCTCCTTCCCTTTGAAAAATTTGAGAGATGGAAGGCCATCCCGACGCTGAAACGGTTAAAGCGCAGTTCTGGGAGTAACTGCACTCGTGTCGTAGAATGTGTCCTTTCAAGGTTACCATTGGCGACATACTCATGAATATGAATGTCTTAATGGACTGTTTTAAATTGCTGAATTTGATTCCGATCTGGTTACTTCTCTGTGAAAGTTGTTGTTAACATCGAGAAAAAGGCATTCAGTGGTTGCAATGTTTTGTTGTAAACCACAAACAACGCCAAAACCTGTTTCAGGATATACAGCTTTTTTTTTTTTTTTTGTACAGCAGACTTTGAAATAAGGAATTTACAAACGGATTGGTTACGAATAGTTTCAAAGAAATATACCATAATTTAAACATTCCCTACAATTTACGCATGTAACATTTATTTGAAATCAAATTACACAATATTTTTAAAAAATCAAATACTTGTATTAAAAGTTTCCCTATGAGTTCTTTAGTAACAAGTATTTAAAAAAGTGTGTTTGAAAATGCAAGAAGTTGTTTATAAGTAATTGTTATTATTTTGATTAATAATTGTTTAATAAAATAACAGAAAATGAATGCGACAAGCATCGCATTGTATTGCAAAGATAAAAATGAGATATATATGAACAAGTTCGATTTTCAAAACAATCGATTCAATGTCTTTTTTTTTAAAAAAAAAAAAAAAAAAAAAAACTCTTATAGTTAACCTAAATTATACGAATTCACAAATTCACTGAAGATAATAAATTTCCCTAGAAATTTTACACCAGGGGGGGATCGATTTCAAATGCAATAAGTTCAATTAAAAATTCTCAGAAATTAACAAAAGAAGCTCGATAAATCATGATGTTACCTCAAATTCTGAAGCACGATTATTTCGTGTGCATTTCAATTATTACTAGAACAGACGGCCACGGCATTATTATTACAATTGAAAGTTGGAAAAAAAAATGATTTTAAACAATTAATTGAATATATCTCGAAACTGCATCCTTGATTCTCTCGAAACCAGTATCATTTATTCATAAGGTCTACATTTGCCGATGACTAAGCACTTATTGGAATGATTACAATCTAAGCGCAAATGTGTTTATTGTCACTGAAAATATGCTACGGTTGAATGATTATTATTAACTTAACCAGAACCGCATATTGCAAAACGTGTAAGATATTGCCAAACTTAGGTCGGAAATATTTTCACTCAAAATCACGTATTTAATTTGGAAAGAGATTTATAAATCAATATTAGAATCGTAAAACAGCATATAATGTGTCTTAAATGTACATTAACTATTGTCATTTTATTAGACGACTGCTCATTTCAATCCATTCAATAAATATCACAGAGACATTCATGACTATCAACAAGCATGTTGAAACACAAAACTGAAAGTACCGACAATCTCTTTTGACTGCATTTACGCTCAAAGGTGAAAATATTCGAAATTCTTATTTACAAGGACACTATCAGGAAGGAACATCATCGAATCAATTATAAATGCATAGGAAACACTCCATCACACAAATGCTAAAGAAGTCTGGTGAATGTTCTGAGAAGGCATTGGAGAGTTTATGCAGACGATTCAAGTGTGCGGCGGCTTTTAAAGAGTTTCGAAAGGGGAAGGAGAAAAAGAATGTTACAAGGGAGAGCGGATGCTCACCATGCCAAATGGTGAATCGATCCGTAGGAACTATCAGCCACTTAAAAATGTCAAATCCCAGCGAAATGCAAGTTCAATTCGCAAATACAATGGAGTTTCTTTTATTCCTCGGGAGAAGAACGCTGACGTTTTTCTTAGATTGCTAAATAATATATTGCCGGAATCACGGTCATTAGAAACTCTTAAGTAGATAGTACTGATTAAAAGGACACACAAAAACTATTTTTTATTTGAAATAAAATGACGTAATGTCCTTCAAAACGATACTTCATATAACTTTTAAAAGTAAATTTATTTTAACATTTTTTGTTATAGAACAAAATTTTATGTAAGTTTTTTAGGTTCATTTCCACACAGTTGAAAGCATATAAATTCATAACATACATAATTATATTAATTTGGATAATTATTTATGCATTCATAAAGGTTTTTTTTTTAAATGTTTGAACTTTAAAAGGTATTTTTTTTTTTACTCAGAAATGAAAACAAGACAGATACTTAGTAAAAATTCTAGAATAAAATAAACAAAAATCAAGAGAGAAAATTCAACAATAATAACCAGTGCCTTCTGATGATAATTAAGATCTTACAACAGTAAAATAAGGTTCAGATTTTAAATTTGCTAGAAAAAGAATTATGCTGCTAAAAATAAAAGTAATTCTTTTCAAATTACATTACAATATCCAATGTACTTCTCCAGATGTTTAAAAAAAACCTTATTGCAGGGACTTGAAAATAATAACATCGTAATTATAAACAT
Source organism: Nephila pilipes (assembly GCA_019974015.1). Taxonomy (NCBI): domain Eukaryota; kingdom Metazoa; phylum Arthropoda; class Arachnida; order Araneae; family Nephilidae; genus Nephila; species Nephila pilipes. The sequence goes on along the minus strand of BMAW01024032.1, from coordinate 71,841 downwards.
AATACTGTTAAGAAACAATCCAATTTCCCCAACTTGTATTCATACAATTTTTTTCAATACGCTCATGAAATTCTTTCTTGAGGATAAACACGAAAACGGAAAAACACATTTGTACGTACAACACACTTTTCTCTCCCAAAGCATACCTCAAAAATACGAGCTTGAACTAAATCACAAAGAAATCGTTAAGTCATGTCAGATTATGACGAAACACCCAATTCGACCAAGAACGACAGATTTTTGTAGGAAAAATACTCAACTACAAAATTAGAACGCTTTTCAAAAACGAGGGGCACTGGGTGGCAGCATGGAATGAAGAAGCCCACGTGACACAGAGGGGGCTGACCTGTACTTCATCTTCGACGGGAGAGGGGACTGTCAAGGTCGCAGCCCCCCTGCCGCGTTTTTCACACCCCAAGCCACCTCTCTCTTTCCCCTCTCCAACCCATAATACGAGAACCCGGAGGCACGTAGGGAAGAAGGAAAAAAAAAAGATTATTGAGCACCTAAAACTGGGGGATGGAATACAAATTACGTAACGTGACTGCTCCACCTACTGATTTTTCTCATATCACCCCTCCCAAAAGGTTGAGAAACAATAAATTTATGTAATAAAAGGTGGTTGTGGTTGTAATGATTAAAAAAATTTTCTACCTACTTATTTAAAATTCACAATACTTCATGAATATTGTATTAAAGATGTTTTTTTTTAATTGCAGCAATGGTTTGAAAGCCAGAGTTTTAAAGTTGTATTTTTTGCAGTTAGAAAATTTTTAAATTTCAGAATGAATAACTTCTCTAAATAATAAATCACTCCCATAAATTGTGTTTCCTTAATGCAGTAAATAAATGTTGGAACACTGCCAAAAACAATTTCAAAAACTTTGTTATATCACTCATTCAAAAATTACAGAAGAAACGTTCTTTTTTAAATATTTTTTACTGAATTACTAAATACTTTAATTCACATATCGAATTTTTTTACTGAATTACTAAATACTTTAATTCACATATCGAATTTTTATAAAGTGACAGTTTGGGTTTATGGCGCAAGAGCCAAATCTAGACAAAAGAGAAAAAGATAAACAAGGTGAGTCGAAAATAGAGGAGAATACATAGGATAACCCTGTGTCACTTCACCTTTTTTTTTTTTTTTTTTTTCCCAAAAACAGTAAACTCAACGGGAAAGAAAAAGATTATTAGGGTACTTTGGTGTCATGTTACCAAATGTAGATGTAGGTAAGCCTCTGAATGATGATTATTTTAAAGAATTATACTGCTACTCACACAAGTTTTCAGGTAATAGAATGATGGAGCAATTTTTTTTAATTATATTAAATCTCAACATTATATTAACATTAACAACAATTGTATTAAATCTCTCCCGATATTAATGCTCAACACTTATGGTTGGCACGTTTTCTGCGAGCCAGCCGCATTTACATTAATTTTAATTATATGAGAGTGCAAACCACCACCCTTCAATTTAGAAATATAATTCCTTCATTTTATTAGATAATCTGAATATAAATATTTTACATGCCATTGAACATAATACATACTGATAAGCAGACAATATCTTACTTTTTACTTTGGCAAATGTGAAAAGTTTCGGATCATGAACACCATTAATATTTATGTCTCATCAACACAGTTCCCCCTCCTTTCTTTTCTCCCTCAGGATTATGAAAAATTAAAATTTTACATCGAATTAATTTAAGGAATGATTATTTATAAACCGAAGTTGTTTCAAAGCGATATGGAATAAAATTAAAAATGAAGGTACTATTCCTTATTTCTACAAACTAATTCAAACAGATGAATCATCATACAAAAGCAAAAAAAAAAAAAAACCTCCAGCAAGTTCGTATAATTTCTGAATTAAGTAAGACATACCGGAAAATGATTATCTGCATAAAAAAGTTGGGTTGATTTTCAGTTCTATTGGAAAATATGTCGCAAACTTTTTTCGTGAACTATTGCCAAACAAAAATAAAGAAAGAGATTAATTGAAAATAAACTATAACGTTTCAATTAATTTTTAAAAACAAAAAGAAATTTCTAGGTCTGTTACATGAAATTATTCCTCTTCACTGCACAAAACAACAAAACTGATTGCGCAAACTTCATTCGGGTATCCAAGGAAGGGACATCTCACAGCGGAATAAAAAGAAAGTTCCCCGGCCTTCCCTGAACCGTGGCCCCACATCCACCACAACAAATCGGGCAGCCTGCTTTCCCCTCTTCATTTCACAGCACGCCTGTCAAGTCGAGAGAGAGAGATTTATGACACTCCGAGGCGCCAGGGAGAACGGGAGGGGGGAATGGAAAATAATATGGCATGAAAAAAAGAAAAGGAATTACATATTGAATGGACGTACACCCACAAAATAAATCCCCCCTTCTGTCAAGAGGAGGGGCTACAATGTGATGGAATAAAAAGAAAGAAAAGAAATCCGTTTAATTTTTTTTTCGCCACAAGGTGTCGCTTGATGAGATGCATAGAAAGGAACTGGCGCCTCTTGCGAGAGAAAAGAAATTTCGCGATCATAACTTGATAGAAATATCGGTTTCGAGTAGGTGGGTGCTCCAAAGAAGGTTTGTATGTAAAAAAAAATAAACAGGTGGTTCACACCATATTACAAAGATTTCCATTCAAGTAAACCAAAGTATAATATTGCAATGATATGATAAATTAAAGGAATTTTTTTTTTAAAAAAAAAAAGTATCCCAAAAACGCTAGTTTTAGTGGAGGAGTATGTTAAATTCAACTACGCTAAATAGGATGATTTTGAAAATGTTGCATTTCAAAGTGGATCAATAAATGAAACCACCCTCCTTAAGCACTACAGAATTAAAAATGTGAATAAAACAGTAAATACAAACTATTCTTAAATTCGCAACGTTGAATTATAACGATTTAAATAGTTTTCTCACCATTTCACTATTCGGGGAAAAGTTTTCTCACAATTTCTTGCGACAAAAAAATTTAAAGGTCCATTTTATTTGTCGTGGATAAAATCATTCTGATATAAACGAATTCCAGGCTTGAAAGGAATAATTGTTGCGTTTCTCAGCCTTTTAATGATTTTTAATTGGATAATACGAAAATAAAAACTTATTTTTAATTTTTTGTTAAGATTCCGCTTTCCCTCTATGAAATAATTACATAGTTTATATATATATTAATAATATCTATAACTTAGAGACATAATCATATCTACAGACCAAAAAAATTGCTCGATTGCAATAATATAGTCTTAAAAAAGATGAATTAAATGATCCGTTTCCTTCACAATTCCGATGAAATTATTCGGTACGAATTTTTATTCATAATACTTCAAAGAAGACATTATCTGAAGTCATACACATATACGAATACCAAAACTCATTCTGATATGAGATTTAAATACACACGAGATCAATTCAAAAGTACTCACAGTTCAGTTAAATTGAATAATCCACTAAAAGACGATTCGTCAAGGTTAACGATGTTGTTTTTCTGCAAATCCCTGAAATAAACAGAATACATTATAATAACTAATAAAATTAATCGTGCCGACATATTGTAAAAACTTTTTATTTCAAATTGTTCAATTGTTTTTGGAATAAATTAACTAATATACATGTCCCAAATAGCTTTCCTATGTAAACGAAAGTATATCATTATTACTTGGACCTTTATATGAACACCTATCAATATATGTCTATTTGTTCAAAAGAAAATCATATAAATCGGAAACATACATAACATAAAAATCAGTTCGATTCATAAAAATACTTTTTCGTAATACACGCAAAGCAGATTACTTTAAAAATGCTGATGAGCAGCCAAAAATTACGAACATCTTTTTTCATATTCCTACATAATAAAATGAACAGCATTTACAGTTTCAATGTATATGACCGAATATAACTATTACATTTTAAATCTAAGATTATATAATTCAAAGATCAAAAGACCAGTATGTTTTTCACCAATTCTTACTAGTAAGGAAGGATCATTAAAAAAACTTCTGCATCACGGAGTATACTACATCATTCTTATAAATAGAAAAGCAAACGATTTTTCTTCATTCGGGGTCTTTGAAAAAAAAATTTAATTAGCAAATTTTTTTCCAAGAGAATTTCAAGGCTTTTTTCCAAGTCTTTACACCTTTTTCCGGCTCGAATTCAAAACGCTTCAAGGGCTGATTCACAAAATTGAGAAATCGTGATTAATTTTTGAAAATATATGAAACTGCATGCGAACTTTTAACCTTCTCATTAAATCACTTTAAAACCAATAGGAAGTTAAAACGCAAAAGGCAATTTTTTCTTGCAACACGCAAGAAAAATAATCACAGTATTATTTTTCAAAACATAAACATACATTAATAAATTATACGATGTCATTTACAAGTTATTACTTGCTTATTTGTACTAAAATTAACTGAATATATTCAGAATTCATTACAAAGAGAAAAAAAATTTAAAGGGACAGTTTCATTTAAAAATTTCTAATTAACATTTATAAAAATCGACATCCACAAGAACATAAAAATCTGTATCATGCATCTATTTTGCACCTTAAAAAATATTACTAAAAAGAATAAACGGGAAAAAATTATTATTTGTCAATTTATTAATCTTGTAATTATAAGTTGAAAGAGTATTTCTAATTATTATGAATTATTTTCTTCTCTTGGGCTTAATTATTTCATTATGTTATTATGAAAAAAAGATTAATCTACCAAAAAAAAAGATAAGCTTTAGACAATTATTTACAAACGATTTTTGAAGGCACTTGATTTTTTTCTCCCGCAATAATTTGTTTTTTCTCCTATCCGCCATCGTTTTAAGATATGTATTTTCAATAAAAAAAAAATGTAACTCCATACATGAATTCTTTAAAATAATATGAAACAAAACATTTACCTCCAACTACTACAAGTCTTTTTTTAAAAAAAAAAAAAAAAAAAAAAAAAAATCAAAAAAAAAAAAAATTTTAATAAAAAAAAAAAAAAAAAAAAAACTAATGTAACAAAATTAGAAGTTAAAGTATAACCCAATAATTCACAGGAGAAACAATTTAATAGAAAAAGAACTACTGAGTTTCTTTATTTGATTACGCGGCAAAAGATTATCTGTTCTTTCCACCGAAAATGGTCTCTATTCTAACAAAAGTGGGCGAAAACGAATGGGTCAGCATGGCGATCAATCGGTTCGCTGACCCTCATCCAACCATTAGACTGGTTCATACTACTACTAGAAGGATTGGGATCACACAAAATCGTTAATAGATCAAGAAGGTACTATTTTCTGGAAAGTGGTAGTTGTAGTCACTGTCACCATACGCTGACGAGCAAACCGTACGTTCTTGGGAGTTTTTAAACATTGCACATTAAGAATACTTTGAACGAAGCAAAATATAAGGAAGTATTTCAATCAAATTAGTATACAGATACTAATTTTAATATTTCAACAAAAGCAATATAATAATTTATCAACAATAAAAGAGTTCAAGAGATAAACAAAAAAATTAATTTTTTTTACTTGTTATATACAATTAATTTAAAAGACCAACAAGGAAAGAAATATCAATAAAATCAGTTTTAATTCTTATTATATTAAAAATTATTTGCAATTTTATTTCGGAAGGTTCACAAAAAGTCTAAATACAGCTTGGGGAGTCAGTGACACTGAAAAACTTTATAGAAATCATTTATAAATTTCTATGCAATTTTAAAAAATGAAATTATAGAGCCTGAGAAAACTACAATATTTAGTTATCCAGTATATAAAAAAATTCTATATTTTTTAAATCATAAAATAAAAGTATTGGATTACCCTTTTAAAAAAAACATGGAAAGTGAATTAAATCTCATTACTGGAGACGCAAAGAATATACTTAAAAATGAATAAAATTAAAAACATGATAAAGAAAAGAAGTATTCAATTTTGGTACTAAAATCAAATGATATTTGAACAAAATTCACACTAATTTCGAAACAATTCCAATGCTAATAATTCAAACTTAATGTTATTTTAAAAATTGACTTATTAAGAACCAATATAAAATCACATTTATTCTAATAAAATCAACAAGATACGAATTTTTCTTATTTAATTCTGATTTAAACTATAAACAAGATAAAAATTAAGAAAATTTTTATCAAAAACCAATTTGCTTGGATAAAAAATTTCTGCTTATACTTCCAAAAAATATCATTTTTAATTACTAATTAACAATTCACTAATTGCAAAAAACTTGTAGTCCAATTTTGTACAAACATTTAAACTCTGAATTGTTTTAAGGCATTGGGTTTTTAGAATAATTATTATTTTATTCTGAAATTGAAAATGTTTTTTTTTTACCCTTTGTCTACTTGCATCAGATTAAACTAATTTTTATAACAAAAAATGAATTACTGTATTTCATACATTACATAGTCTCCCCTACTTCTCATTTAGTATTTTTACTTATTTATATATTCAATATTTTTTATATATTCAATATTTTGTCACTTATTTTCATATATTTCATGTTGTTTACTATATGCATTAACATATATACATATTTCTAGGCCACTAAATCAAATCATACAACTGACATTTTTTATTGTACATTAACATCGAACCGAGAAATTACACAAAGGCTGATGGTGATAGACCTTGTTATTTTGAACCTAATAGTCAAGTGATAATGACACCTCAACTGGAATTTCTCCAAACTTCCACACCACATCAATGGGAGGACTTGGGACCTAGACAGATTTATGTGCATCAGCCCCACTACACAATGGATCTTTTGTAGCATCAGGGCTTAAACCCACAACTCGAACAGAAATAACATGGGCTGTGAATTTGCAACCATGATCACTAGGCTACAGCAGCCACCAAAATTACATTAAATGAAAAGGTCACCAAAATTACTTTAAATGAAAAGGTATGACAAAATCAAACAAAACTCTTAAAAAATTCATCAATTTTAACATATAACAACTTATAATTATTTTTTCAACATATAAGCTTTTAAATAGTTGAATATATAACACTAATTTTAAAAAAAATCACACTATAAACAAAGATTCTGATCATCTTTTCTTCCCCCACTTCAAAAAATATTGTGGGTTTTAGTTTCAAATGAATCACCCTTGAAAAAAATCCTAAATTATTTTATGATTTATTTTATAATGCATTTTTATATGAAACTGGTAAATCATTTTATCAAAAATCTTTTATTTTGTAAATATGAAAACATTCCAATATTGTATAAAAATTAAGTTTTTAATATTTCTATGAAATTCTATTAACAATGCTATTTTTTCTGAACACACTTTTAATATTTAATAGCATTACATAACAATTTAATTAAAAATATTTGCATCTATGAAAAAATTGCCTGCTTCAACAAAATAAGTTTAATTTCACTTTTTCAAAAATAATTGATAATATATATTTAAAAAAAAAAAAAGATAATGTCAATCATATTTGAATAGCAATATATTACATTACAATTACTTATTATTTTTAAAAATAAAACAGCAATAAAAATACATAATATATTTGGATTACAGTTATTTTTATGAATACTGTGAAAGTTTTTTTACCAATATTGTTATTAAAACTCTACCTGTAATGTGTAATAGTTGTTTTACTTAATAAAAATATTTTAACACCATAATCAACTAATATTACAATCGCTCTTTCTTTCATTAAGATATCAATTTTTCCTCTAAACGAGAATTTTGAATGTACTGTTAAATTTCTTAGCTGCTGATCAAAAATTTGTAATAACTTATGAAGTTTCAATTTTATCCTTTTTTTAATGACGATGACAACACCAATAATTAAATTAATGTGAGGGATTCCTTGGACATAAAAGAATAAACTTGGCAGTTCCAAAGAGAATTGCTATTGTTACAAAATTATCATTTTAGTTCAAATAAATCCAACCAAAAAAATAGCTTTGTTCAGTTCCTTAATTACACATTCAGTTAACTCTCATTGGAAAAATTTCCTCTACATAATATTTAAAATAAGATACTAAGAATTTCACTGTAATATATTATAACTTAATTCAAGATAAATTAGAAAGATCTAATATTTACTAACTACTTCTAAAATACATTTAAAAATATATACCTACAGAAGAGAAATATCAAAATATATAATGAATAACATTTTCATTTATGAATGTTTTACTTCAATCGGTTTAAGTATTTTTAAAAAATGAAAAGTTATGGAAACATTTCCAAATTAGTATCCAAATAAATATATAGAAGTTACCATGATAGGGATAGATAAAATAGCCTTATATTTAAAATAAAATTTATGTCTTATACTTTTTAAAAAGTACAATACTTTCCTATCTAAATTCAGGTGAAAATTTCTATTTCTTGGAACAAGAACTTAAATTGAATTAAGATCAGAAAACTAAAGCCAGAGAATGTGCCAATTTAACAATATAAAATATCAATGCTAACAACAATATATGACGTGTCATGATATCCATTCTTATTTTAAAAGGTTCAAAAAGAGATGGAATTATGAATAATAGACTATTAATCCAAATATGTGATTCAATATTATTTTATAATAAACACTACTATCTGTTTTAATTTTTCTAAAGAAATAACTGATTAGATTTAGTACTCACATGCAGTCCTTTATTTTATAATTCATATAATTATTTATTATACACATCAGTGTTCAAGAACTTGGGAAAAATAACTAGCAATAAATGACATATCGCATTTTGAAAAGTTATTAAAATTTCGATTGGAGAGCATTTACGCTTTAAATTTTAAATGAAATAATACTATATTACTAATATTACATACTACAAACAAACACTAAATTTGGATAAAATGTAATAAATTTTATCATAGACTAAAACTTCGCAAACAAGAATAACAAATATATAGTTATAATGAATTTGTTAATGTCACCAACTACTAATCACACACATATTTTAATAGTAATAAACAGATTATTCAAAATCTAAAACAGAGCACTGAAGTGGCAAGGGAAAAAGAAAAAGTGTTGCCTTAGTAATCAACCAATTTTTAATACTCCTTATATCTGTACAAATAGGAATTAATATTGATAAAAACACTGCACGAATAACACAGCAATGATTTCTAAATTTGAACAACTAAGACTACTCGCTCAAATTTAGAATGACTACTTAAAATTTGCATATAGATAAGCATTAAATTATGTAACATTATTAATCAATCACAATTCAAACTAACAAAAATTAACAAAATATTACATATTTGTATTTTTCTTTTCGGCTTTCCGACTCTGGAAACACTAGCATGTATTTGAATTATTTACATTTGACAGATCAGGACTATTTTTCACACTTTACGTGGTTTCTACTCAAATTTTATTCAATTTCAAATTTTTTTCCGCACTTCAGATAAATTCACTTCATAATATAAAACTACTCTTAATGTGATTTGATTTACTTCTTCTGGAAAATAAACAAATTTTGATACTCAAAATTTATTATTTCTTACTTAATTAAAATTGTTCAATATGGTTATGGTATAATATCAAAACTAAGTACAATAATGCGTTATGATAAGAGTTAATAGACGTACACAGAAGGAAAACAATGCTCAATTCTAACAGTGGTACCTAAACAGGTTTAACCAACTACAAAATTTTCGTAAACATCGTTTCATAATCAAATGCAATTCTTCAATTATCGCAATTTTACATAAGTTGTACTAAGGCTGATGTCAAAATAATATGCATTAAGTCTGGGTATTAAGCTTTCAAAAATTATACTTTTCGTTTGAAACCCATAATATTTCAATTATATATATTTAATTGTTAAAATAATTCGCTTCATTCAGTTTGGTAAAATTACAGGGAACCATAATGAAAGAAGGACAGGATTATTTAAATGAACCATTATTGATCCATATTCTGCCCTCTGAAAAAGGTCGATTTCTCGCATATTCACTAAGCCTAAATGAGAGACCATGGGGACAAATGTAAACATGGGAGCTTCGGTATCGTTTTAAATGTTTCTTAATCATGAATAAGTATCACGATTGAGTAAGCACACTGAACAAAACAAAAATTACACACTCTAATCTAAGAAATGGTTGTGAAAAGTAAACAAAACATCAAAATACTTACAAATTTTGTACCCATACTGGGAGATCGCTAGGTACGTCAACTAATCCTCGTTGGCAGCAGTCCACAAGTGATCCGAGGCAAGAGCAACTAGAAGGGCATGTACATCGGGGACCTGTGCAATGAGTCTGAGATCCCTCCAATATCATAATATGAACAGATATCAACACTAATACTGACGTAAATATAAGCTTGAAAGGCGCCATTACGATGCCACGAACTCGAATGTTCGGTTAAGCCTGATGATCCCAGTTTCGAGTTCAGGAACACACGACTGAGAAATATTTGCAATCACAACAACTTAGATTAAGCATCTTGACTATGTAGGAGCACTGGATGACCGAAGCTTGGTAAGCTTCAGCCTGTATCGACGATCCATAACATCATTTTTGATCACATCTGCACAGATACGTTTGACGATTATGTATACGCACTTCTTAATCAACTCCTACGGATTTCTCTTTCCACTGTCCATACAGATGCGCAGGTTTTCGCAGTCGGGAAAGAGGCGGCCTCTGATTGGTTCGATCGCTCATGTGATCTGAATTGGAGCGAAGAAAGAAATTTCCCTTTTGTGGGGAATATCAGCTTTTTTTTTTCCGATGGGGGAAATACAAATCACTTTTTTGTTCGTTTTTTCATAAAATCATAAAGCTTGCTTTTTTATCCGAATTTAGAAAGTTTTTATAGCAGAGATACACATAAAGAATTATTTACAAGCAAAATTCCAGAAATTATATATATGTATAAAATATTGTGATAATTATTTCTTTTAACACGTTATTTCTCAAAAAGTTAAAACACAGTACAAATTTAACATATCTTTAAAAAATGATAGTTAAATTTAAGTTGATAATTTTTCAATCATTATGTGAATGAAAATTCAACAACTTGCAAAGTAATATTTAATAAATATAACATATGAAATTTCCAAAATTAAAATGTCATTGTGACTACGACAAAAATATAATTTTAAAGTTTTTGAAATGCATTTCATATTTTTAATTTGTCATTTAAACAAAAACATTCACATTATTTCACTCCTTATAAAAAGCCTACTGACTCATTTTTAAAAAGCATTTTTATACCAGATTATATGCTGCAAATTGTTCTGGAAATAGCTTATAAATATTTATACGATTTATAACTATTTCATTAGCAATTAGGCTGAAAAGGTTGATTAGCACACATTAATATGAATTTTACAGATATTCAGTACTCTATTGATAAAATTCAATGTTAGTAGAAATATCCTCTTACTTTATACAATTTTTTCCCTCAAATTTTCTTAGCAAACTATGTTTACACCTTTAAAAAAGAAAAATCATTTATTTGCTATGTTGAAAAATATTATTTGTACAATCGAAAAGCAGCTATTATTTTTGTTGATGTTGCTTTCCCTCAATTTTTTCAAAAATATGAAGTTTAAATTTATTTGGCTAAAACTTTATTTTTATAAATTAATTAACTAACAGAAAAAGAAAATATCCTCGCAGAAATTAAAATAGCAAAATACGATACAAACTTTTGCACTTGATGTGTTAAAATTCGAAAAGGCCTAGCTTAACTCGGGTAGCGTTTCACATTTGGAAATATTCATATTTCAATGCTATTTTTTCTTTTAGTTTTTAAAAAGAAGTTTAATTTTTGATATATTTAGTTTTTAAAAAAACAAAACATCTCTCTCAAGTAAGTATTTACATAAGCGATTTTTTTTGTAGCTGAATTGTGTATTTGTTAAATCTTCAACTGAAGGTTAGTATTTCGTATACTTCAATCGTAAGCAAACGCTACTGACTTTCTCTGTCAATCGGTTTTTCTTAGCCACCTAAAGGGATTTTGTTTCAGGTAGGGCGTTTTGGCAAACCAGATCACTTTGGGCATAACAGATCACTTTTCAATTTTTTATCGTTTGCTTGAATTTTAATTATATTTAGCTTAAATATATTCAATTTAATAATTTGTCGTTTGCTTCAATTTTAATTACATTTAACTTAAATATATTCAATTTAATAATTTGTCGTTTCCTTTAATTTTAATACCGGAAAAGTTTACTAGTATCCGTTTCTCGATATTTCATCATTTACTTTAATTCTTATATTTAATTGAGTAATTTAATAATAATTATATAAGAAAAAAATCGTACCTTGAGTGGCTAAATCTATTCTTTGCTATCTATTCTATCTATCTTCTTTGCTAAACTTTGCATGGAACTTTTTTAAAAACATATTATTTTATTTGTTTCAATATTATTTAACACCGAGAATAAGGTCTCATAAAGATACGTAAGGGAAAAAAATTATATGTAAAGCCGTCACTAAATTTGTTTGGGAGCTAAAAGTGTTGAATAATCGGTTACAAGTACACCAAATCTTATGTTCGTAATGGCATTCTTCTTCATTCTTTAAGTGATTTCCTTATAATTCTCAAGTTTCGATCCCTTGAGCCCAGATGCTATCTTGAAATTCTGTAAGCTGCATCTCCAAATCATCAATTGGCATTCATTCGAAACCAACCATTTCCAAATTACTGTAGATTACTACATCAGAAGGCTTAATTATTTTAATTCAGCCTTCCGTTCCATATTGACTGTTCTAGTGAAATTGACAATTGAGCATTACGCGTCACCCAAAATATCCTGGCCGGGTCGGATTTAGCTTTCGAACCACTCCATGCAAAAATAAAAATTGCGCCCCTATGAACAGGAATATTTAGAATGCTACAATGTAAGCCTTCTATGGAGTTTTTTCACATTTTCAACGGCCGTCCAAAAAAAAAAACAATAATCTAACTCAGTAATTGATCCAAATATTTATATAAACTTTTCATTTAAAATACTTCATTTAAAAAAACAGTTAACAGGAACATAATTAAGACGAGGGTTTTTTTTTTTTTTTACGGTCTTTTAGTTCAGAGAATTCTCTATTTTATTCAATAATATTTAAATTGTTAATGAATTCGCACTCAGTTCTTAATATAGCGAGGTCTGATAATTTTATTTGAGGTATTGTTGTTCGCAAATATTTCCTGAGTGTTTTCAGTGGCGTAGCGTGAATTTCTGCCCCCCCCCAGGGTGCGAATCCCAAATTTGCATCTCCCCCCATAGAAATAAAAAAAATAATGTCACGAATACATTGCGCATGCGTAAAATTAAATTACTTATAATTTATTACGTTAAGACGAATAAGAGTAACATTATATGTGGGTAAAACCGCGAAGCCATTGAAAAGTTTAAAAATAAACAAAACAAACATTTATCTTAACTATCCCATATATTCGACGAATCGTGCAAAATAAATAAACTTGACTTGACAGTAACTAACAAATTTGTGTACACATGAAACTTTATCAAAGTATAAAATTAAAAAATATCAACGCGGCACCACTCTTCTAAATAACTAAGAAAGTTGAAAAAATTAAATTTCACTTGCTCACCATCAAATCTATGAGTAGTTCAAGAACAATTAGACAATTATTCAAAATTCAAAACTGACACACTTATTGCGTTTGCGGCTGGGCAACAGCGGAATCGTGGCCGGCCGCTTCCGTTGCCGAATTCAAAAAAGGGAAATTTATTTCCTTATTTTGAATAATATTTGACAAGTTATTACTTAACTTCACATAAAAATGTAAGTGTATTTACTTAGATCAAATCTAACAGCTCTGTTTTGAACCATTTGCCTTGAAATTCTCAATAAGTCCCTATGTAGTCCAGCTGACAATGCAGTAATCTGATCTAATGACGATGGCCTGTTGCTGCAGACAAGATTAGCCAGCTCGACTGCTCCCTGTCGCCCCCACGTTTGTGTCGCCCGAGGTCATGATACCCTCTACCACCCCCTCATGCTACGCCACTGAATATTTTTAAACTACGTTCCCAGGATGTAGTACTTATTGGATGAGTTAATAAATTTCTTAGAGCAATGTTTAAGATTGGAGCAGAATTCCTTTGCTTATTAATATCAAAAATTCCAAAGGTATCTAATATTTTTTCAATAGAGACCGCACCACTGATACTTTCATCACAAAGTTTCAGGTTGTTGATTCTCCATCTGTTAAAATAGTTTTCCAGTCTTTGTAATTGGTCAAATTTACAGAAGAACCAATGTACTTTAGTTCATAAATTTGATGTAAAAATAGAAGTAACTGTCGCGATTTGCAGCTGAGAAAGTCTTTGTTCTGAAGAATGTATTGCGGTGTCAACTATGTGGTAAAATAATTCAATTTTGCATTTTTCCTGTTCATTGATTATATTTGTAGACTCATCCTGATTTTCGCAATCAAATTGTCATCAAATTTGCTGACGAACTCGAACATTTTTATCTGCATTGATTTCGGATGCTATTTCGCCAGCATCGATAAGGATGGTATAAAGTGATTGTCCGATCTAAGAAAAAAATAAAGAATGGAATGTTACAAAAGTTTTATAGCCAGTGCAATATCATAATTTATTCTGTACTTGAATTAACAGAAAAGAGGTGTATGGTTTAATTCCTCATACCGTATCACGACGGAACAAAGAAATTTGAATTCTTGTATTTGCATAAGTAGTCGAGATACTTCATCTCTTATTAAACTAGCTATATCTTTGCTTTCATAAATGCTAAGCTGTGTATCATATATCTGATCGATTTTACACCTCAGCGGTATTATAGCGTCAATTCGACTTATTCACCTGGTGCCGCTGAGAGATTTTAAGGTTAATTCTTCAACATTTTCCAAAAATAGCCCATCTGAATGTCGATGAAAAAAATTACAATTTTTGGACAATATTAAAGGAGTTGGTTATTAGAAAGAGCCAACTCCAATAATGAGTTACTTTGCGTCCTTTTTCTCTGCGATTTTTACCTGTATATTAGCACCCATATGTAATTTTAAAACCTGTCACTACTGATTTTTGAAAAACTAATACTGGATAAAAAAAAAAAATAGTGTCATAGATCTTTTTCTGGAAATTATCAATTTAAAATTTACTTTCAGTTTGCTTTGTGTGGAATAAGAATATGTATAAATAATTTAATTTTAACTTACCTATGTTTTAAACAAAATAAACCACACTGCAGTACAAAAAAACTGGTCAAACGTCTTAAGACAAAAATTAATTAAATTAACTTTTTCCGATTTTTTTTTCGTAATTCTGCTATTCCGCTGGATGTTTAAATAGTACTTATACTGACAAATATTAAAATGTGTGTTTTGGTACTCTCTTGATCGTAATAAAATTAAAGGGCGAGTATAAAATATGGCAATATAAAAGTTAAGTGATATTGAAGAAATTGTAATTTAAAAAGACGAAAATCAGATTTAACAACGGTGAATTATTTATTTTTGTTTTTCCCTTGAAGATATTGCCTGCTCATGTGCTTGCCGATCTTGGGTCTTTTTCGAAATTCAAATGACTGTTGACCTAATTTTTTTGCATACGGTGAATATTTTGAATTTTTTAACCGTTATAAAGTCATAGTGGTCCAGAAAATAATGGGGTGAGGGGGTGCTATCGTCACTGACATGACGGAAGTAATCTTTTTCATTCAGAATTACCACTCGGTACAAAGTACTTACTTCTCCTATGTAAAACTGTTCAAGTATTGATATAATTTTATCATGATATAAAAATTTAAAAAGTAAAAATCATTTAAAGAAAAATAATTAAGGTACCATGAGATTAAAATTGGCATTTTTGGAGGGTGCATTTTTTTAGGGATTCCCTCCCCCTTCCTCTCTTCATCTACAAACACTGAACCAGAGACAGCAAAAATCTTTCTATTCTTTTCTCAGGAATCGGCTTACTTGAAATCCTATTCTCTTCGTGATGAAAAGCAATTAAAAAATGAAGAGAGGAAAAAAAAAGTACTTATGTTTAAAATTTAGAATGTCTATAATAATATAGTAAAGAATTATATTTTGAAATATTTCAATTTCGAGGAAAAATCTCAGGCGGTACATATGTCCCTTTGCCCCCTCCTCCAGAGCAAGCCACTGTAAAGTCCAGTGTTTGAGTCCGGGTATATTTATCTATTACTGGAGTAGGACCTTAAAAGTTTTGTGGTCATTAGTACGTAAAATTAGATAGTTTTATTTTTGAGAATTTTTTAATTAGTTCTAAAATTCCGTTGCGATATTTTTTTTTTTTTTTTTTTCTCATTTAGTTTTGGCAATTTTGCGCCCCTTGGATTTTTGTTTTCAAAAAGTTGTAGTAATGAAATGGAAAAAGAATAATGCAATTATATGACGGTAACATTTCCTTATTCAATAATAATCTGAATTGTTTTAAGAATTGAAAAGAATATTTTTTTACATAAAAATCGACTAAATATATTATGAGATAAAATAAATAATCGAAGGGATTAACTATGTATACCTTAATTCCAAAAACTGATTCACGAAGATGAATCATCTCGAACATCAAGGAAAGAGGAGGAAGATATTGAGAAAAATATGAAAAGTCTAATCTTTGGAAATATTAACATGATACACAGGAAGTTGATAATCTGCACTCAAAAAAAGTTAAAATGGTTTCTTAGTTAAATCAGAAAAATACGTTGCATTTATCTCCTCTTTTCTTTTTTTTTTTAATGGGTTATTTTCGAACAAAAAAAAAAACGAATAAAAAAAAAAGATTAACTGTAGATAAGTTTTAACATTTCAGTTATCTCTATTATCACAATAAACATAAAATAAAATTTATATTCATAACTAAGATGTTAAAAAATAAAAATAACGAGATATCGGATCATCAAATTTAAATCTTTTTCTCCTTGACTAGCCACACACTAATATTTCGTTTGCCATTTGGCACTTGTGCGTTAAATTTCCGATAATTTGATTATTTAATTGTTATCATATAGTAATTTATTGCAACTTAACACACATACATATATAGGGTGATTCACTATCAATGCGACAAACTTTTAGGAGGGGTAGAGAACACATAGACGGTTCGGAATCGCATAGCATTGCGGGGGCAGAAATGCTTTCTTCATGCGGTAGGGAGCAGAGGGTTGAAGCCAGCATTTGAAAACCAGTCACTGAGATAATAAAGTGAGCGAATTCTCAGGTGTTGAATTGATGGATATGTACCTCAAGTATTCAGCTGTGGATTGAAAAGGGCGTGCCGCTCTGCACTTGTACTTTACCTCCTTGTCTCTCGTCTGTTCTGTAGGAAATATTGGTACAGCAGAATTTCTCCAATGAAGTTTAACAATACCTAAACATTACATTTAGACGTTACTGGATCGGTCGTAGTGGTTTTGTTCTTTGGTCTGTTCGATTGGCAGATCTATCATGCCTGGACTTCCTCTGCTGGGGTCATATGAGGTCCTTAGTATATGAAAATCCCAGTTGAATCAGTTGAAGACCTAGTCATACGCATTGTTTGCAGCTGCCAGTGAGATCCGAATCACGACAGGAATCTTCCAGAAAGTTGGGGATTCTCCGATGTGTGAGAGCTTATGGTCAAATGTTCGGATTCCATCTGTAGTATGTGCGCTTTTCGCCAAAGTAAAACTTATAAATAAAAGGCATTCTGTAAGGCTTATCTGTTAATATTTTTGTTCTTGTCTTCTTTTGACCATAGCTCGCACTGAAAGCATTTCCGACCCTCCAATGCTATGTGATTCTGAATCATCTTTGTGCCCCCTGTCCATCTTGCAAGTTTGTCGCAATGGTAGCGAATCGTCCAGTATATATATCACATTATGGATCATTCTGTTGATTAATGTTATATTATGAAATATCTTGTTTTGTTAACTGTTTAAATGTACTATGGAAAAGTGAAATGGTGATGTTAAAAATGAATCTTGAGTCAGTCCTTTAAAGGTTTTATCTGTTTATTTAGGTTGAATACAACTATATGCAAACATATACATGGACACATCAAAATAAAAGATCACAAATAGCAAAGCAGACACTAACAACACACACCCAGCGAGCAAAAGCGAATAGAATCCTTCTCTATCCTATTCCCCGGAAATGTATTGCCTTATTCTTTACATAATCTTAATATTCAGAAACTTCCAAGAAATCACGTAATTAGAAGCTGCAATCTTCGTCATGCGGAATGATATTACATTATCAAACGGTTGCAGTTATAACTGATACTTCAATTAGAATACTATTTATTAATAAAAGCGCAGTAGTGCAATCTCGTGTGTGTGTGTGTGTATTGTAAACTTATTAATGAAAAGGCTTTAATCCAGAACTGAAAAACGATGATTTAAAAATTGGTTTTTTATAAATTGCAGAAATCGGAAATAAATTACTAAAGATAAGTACAATTTAATTTTAGCCCAAGAATTTTTATAAAAAGAAGATGAATAAATTTCTGGAAGCATGCAGTGTAGTACATTCAATTCCAAAATTAAAACAAGATGTTTCGAAATTTAACTTTAATGTTCCTGTTTTTGCTCTCAAACTTGGTTTTTGTAGGGTCTTTTTTTTGTGTGATGTACGAAATTTTCAATCAAATTTTGTACCGCACAGAAACAGATTTGAATGTATATACGTATATTTTACTTATAAAAGTCAGCGAAGTTTGAAAAATCCCAGAAAAACATCTGTTTTAAGATGCTATAAACCTACTTTTTTCAAGGTAAATTTTTACATTCCTGGGTTAAACTCTTACGCATGAAGTTATTGTTTGCTCACTGTTATATGTTCTCAAAAGATACATTTATTGGTACTTTCATACAAAGAATTTCTCCCTTCTCAAAAAAAAAAAATAGCTTAAAAAATTTAAAACTATTTTAATTTGGAATATCTTTAATTTTTAAATAATTTTTTTATTTACATAGTGAAGAAGTATTGGTTTTAATAATATTTATAGCAATTTCCATGTCGTTAAAATTGAAAGACGGAAAATTATTTCAATAAACCTTTTCTTCGATTTTATATTTCTCATTATTTCTTACCAAAAGTTTGTTAACAAACGATCATCACTTTCTCTGAGAAGAATTATTTTCTAAAATCATGTGACTAGCAGGACACATATCCACACACAGATTAATTCGAAATTCGTATTTAATTATTTCATTAATTGGAAATGCAATAAAAGTAAGTATTATTTTATATTTAACAAAACTTAAATATAAATTGATTTTTATAAACGTATACAATGCTAATATTTGCAAGTATTTCGAATAATACGATAGTATATGAATATTATCATCATTTCATTTCTTTTGAAATTCGCAAAGAGCTAGTAATACGTATTGACTTCACTTAGATTCCTTTCCTTTTCGTCCATTTCAACATCGGAACATCAGTTTCCCTGACACTCATAATAAGATAAATCAACACAATAAAGTACACATTAAATGTCCTCATAAAAATTCCGAAGGGACCTTTTAAGCTAAAATGTATTTGAAGAAAATATATTTTATATAAAATTATATTTTCTTCAAATACTTTTTTTTTTTTTTTTGCAACATGTCGCTCAAAAATTCCTTTGGAAAAATGTCATAGGTAATAAAGAATTATGATTAAGATTTTTAGGCGAAGTTACTAATAAAAATAAGAGACAGAAAATATTAGATAACGAATTCCGAAGCTGTAATAAAATTCCAGAATCTTTAAATGTTTAACAAGAAATTCAGTACTTTTTGAACTTGTCTCTGTGATTTTAAATTTTTCCCCCTTTACACTGACGAGGGAGGGGGGGAAATAGCTTAGTATTTCGATGACATATTTATGCAAATTATATGCAGGCAAAGACGATTTCTTCCTATTAATCACAAATAAATCAAAGAAAAACTTCTGCAGTATTTGTAAAAAAATTTCATGCAAAAAAAAAAAAAAAAATTGACATTAACTAAACATCGTTGAAGATTATGATTACTTAAATTGCCTAGCAATATTTCTTCAATTGCATCATATTTATAAATAAATTTTAAGTAATTATTATTTTTATCAAGACCAATATGTATTCTGTAAAAGAAAAATATATGTGTATATATATATATATGTGTGTGTGTGTGTGTGTGTAAAGAAGGAAATGGATCTTGATGAAAATTTTGAATCGTAAATTCGAAAGCATGATTCAATGGGAATGAAACTGAATCAAATTCAATGGCAATTGAATGAAGGGGGGGAAAAGTTTTTCAGTTTAAACTTATTTCAACGTCAAATACTATTTTAGCTCGATTCCAAGCCCTTTTCAAATTCAGTTTTTCAATACATGAATAAAATCATATACTTAATGATACAATACAGCTTTTCTATTAGTTTTTAGAAAATATATTGCGGGATAAAAAAAAAAATGGCTTGAAAGTACTCCTAAATTATTAAATAATAATTTAAGAGTACTTTCAATAACTGATAGTTTCATTACTTTAATCGATAACTCATAGTTTCATTACCTTAATCGGTAACTGATAATTTCCTTACCGAATAATGTTACTTTTTAAATTATTTCTAAGAATGTTAGCAAACAGATGTTAGAATAAGATGGAAATGAACAACATATTTAAAGAGAAAAAGAAGATGCGACATAATATACAGAGCTTAAACTTTTAATTTGTTCTATTCAAAATTAATCAAAAGTTATTTTGCAATGCTGCAGCCGATTTTTTTTTCTCGGTTAATGGGATAACCGGAAATTAATCACTTAAAATAAAAAGAACAGCTTAAAAATTTATGAAACTCTGATTCTATTTTGATAAAAGTTGCCTCCTCCCTCTAAGAATTCGATATAATTAAATCTCTCTATTTAATGAGAAATTCTGTCACATTTTCCTCACAAACTTTTCCAAATTGAATTAATCTTTTAATATTAATTAAATTTTTGATGATGCAACTGATTACTTAATTCAGATTTTCTTTCTTGCCTCTGGGTATTAGTGAGTCCTTCATACTTCCATTACATAATCAATAAATGTCAAAAATAACTTTAAATTCGCTCGTACAGTAAACACGCATTGAGGTGTTAATTGAAAGCTCAAACGTTTATTTAATAAATATCATCGAGAATGATAAAATAGTGAATACTTTTCAAAAAAAATAGTAAAAAAAAATGCAAATATTGTTTAAAAAAAAAAAAATAGCAAAATACCTTTATTTATTTAATTTTAAACATGATTACACACGGAAATGTAACTATAAGAGGTCAATTGAAAAGTCCCCGGCCTACCATAGTAAAACACATTTTTTTGACAAAAATAGTTTTTTTTATTCAACATAATTCCCTTCAAGGGTGTTACACTGATTATAGCGACCCTCCAACTTTTCGATACCATTTTTGTAGTACGATTTGTCCTTTGCTTCAAAATAGGCCTCAGTTTCGGCGATCACCACTTCATTCGACGAAAATTTCTTCCCAGCGAGCATTCTTTTGAGATCTGAGAACAGGAAATAGTCGCTGGGGGCCAGATCTGGAGAATACGGTGGATGAGGAAGCAATTCGAAGCCCAATTCATGGATTTTTGCTATCGTTTTCACTGACTTGTGACACGGTGCATTGTCTTGGTGAAGCAGCACTTTCTTTTTCTTCAAATGCGGCCGTTTTTCGGCGATTTCGTCCTTCAAACGGTCCAATAACGCTATGTAATAGTCGCTGTTGATGGTCCTTCCTTTTTCAAGGTAATCAATGAAAATTATTCCATGCGCATCCCAAAATACAGACGCCATAACCTTGCCAGGCGACTGTTGCGTTTTCCCACGCTTTGGAGCGGGTTCATCGTGTGCAGTCCACTCGGATGACTGTCGATTGGACTTCGGAGTGAAATGATGTTTCATCCACTGTCACATATGGACGCAAAAACTCGGGTTTATTACGCTTGATCATCTTCAAACACTGCTCCGAATCATCAACTCGTCGTTGTTTTGGGTCAAAAGTGAGCTCGCGCTGCACCCACTTTGCACAGAGCTTTCTCATACCCAAATATTCGTGAATGATATGATGTACATGTTCAGTTGATATCTTTAGAGTGTCTGCTATTTCATTCAATTTCAATTTACGGTCATTCAAAATCATTTTGTGGATTTTTTTAATGTTTTCGTCGGTAACAACCTCTTTTGGGCGTCCACCGTCTTCGGTGCTCATTTCACCACGTCTAAACTTAGCATACCAATCCTTGATGGTTGATTTTCCTGGGGCAGTGTCCGGAAACTCGGCATCAAGCCAAGTGTTTGCTTCAACTGTATTTTTTCCTTTCAAAAAGCAATATTTTATCAACACGCGAAATTCCTTTTTATCTATTTTTTTCACAATAACAAAAGTTGCTTCACTCAAAATGCTATAATCCACAAACTAATGATCCGACAGCTGTCAATTTCATACACGCATCTTTTGAGGGTTAGGCTAACTAAAAAATATATGGATTTAATTCTAATAGCGCCATCTATGTGTCAGGCCTGGGACTTTTCAATTGATCTGTTAGAGACAAAAATAGCTAAATAAATCTTCATTTGCCTTGTATATTTTTACGCACATAATCGAGAAAAAAAATTATTAAAAGTCCAATAGATAATCAAGCAACAGTTAGATTATAAATTGCACACATTCTGATGGAAAAGCAAACTATAAATACAGATGACGTCTCTTTTTATTACAAATATCTTAATACTTTATTTTTGGCAACAAAAAAGTTAAACGTATGTAAAATGAATTCTTAGGAGATACCAAGTGATTTTCAAGTTTAAGTTCACAAAATGATATCCAGACACTTAAGGCTCCCGTCTACCCGCCATTTTGATTTCGTGGACGTAATGTTAATCCTACGAAATTTTGACTTTAATTCTCACATCTTTATTATTTGATCTCTTTGAATGCAATCAAGTGCATCTGAAAGAGCAAAAAATAATAAATGCTTCTGTGGAATTACTTTTTCCTAAGATTTTTAAAAATGTTTTTATTCTTATTTTAATCATTCGTTTTTGAGTTTTCCGGTCTTTAAAGAATATTTTCAAATATTTTTATAAATCGGAGGGGAAAAGTAATTCCACAGAAGCATTGATTATTTTTTGCTCTTTCAGATGCACTTTATTGTATTCAAATGGATCAAATAGTAAAGATGGGAGAATTCAAGTCGAAATTCCATAGGATTAACAATAAGCTGATGAAATCAAAATGGCGGGTAGACGGGAGCCTTAAACTGAACTCATTGAATATAATCCTGTTCTATTAATTTGATTTTTAATATTTATTGCAAGCTTCGACAAATAATGTGAAACGAATAAGAGTTGTACAAAAATGCAAACTTTTAAAATTTTAATATATAAAAAGGTGAATCTCTCATTTTCATTCTTGAAATTTAATTGATCATGAATGTTTTCTAATTAATTCATTAATTCGATGGATTTATAAGAGAGAACAAGTAAAAAGTGGTAGTTTTTACTTGTTTTTTCTTTTTTTGGCGGGGATTTAATAAATGTTTTTTTACAAAAACTGCTTCAGAGACGATGAGTTGCAAGAAAAAAATAGCTTGTTAACTGGAGGTTGCATGCAAGTACAAGTATCGAAACATTATATATATTGAACAGAACCTATGCTATTTATATCAAAAAGTAAAACATGACTCTTAAGAATTCCTATGGATCGTAATGTAACATTACATGACTTTTCGTTCACGGAAATAATATTATTTTACGTAATCATTACATTACTATTTTTATGACATGAATTCAGGTGTCGAACCCTCTCTAAACCAACCTTTAACTACATCTTGAAATAAATGATTTATCAATAAAGTGCAACGTTTCTCAAATAATCAAATGACGTGAAAGAACATTTTGTGTAACAAGAAACTTCCAAATCCGTACAAGCATGATATCTAAGCAATGTTGTCAACATTATTATAAGACTTTTGCTTTTTAGAGTAAACGATGTTTTTAAATACTCCTACATTTGTTCTTTACTTTGCATCGATTAATATATGTATTTTACGCCTTTTATGAGAATACAAAAACAAAAATAATAAATTTAAAAATATACAAAATGTCCTATGCAAAATTTTGCAAAGAGGAAATTCAGCCATCAAAGATGCTGTTTTTTTTCAAATAATTACTAAATTATTCAGTTAAATATTTGAATTAAAGCAAACGATAAAATGTAGGACATTAATATTTTTTCAGATATTAGAATTAAAACAAACGATAAAATATTAAATTGAATATATTTTAAGCTAAAAATATAATTATTGTTGCCGTAAAATGAAAACTAGTTGTGCATTTCTCACTTTATTTTGAAACGAGATCAATTTATACATTGCATGAAATAACAGCTCTTTTAAAGGCTAAAATCGTAAGTCAATCCTGAAATCAAAACACAGTCGAAATTCTAACTTAGATTTTCAACTATTCTCTCAAAAATTTGATAATTATATATATTTGATTCGAATCATGTAACATTCTTACACCATCACGTTAAAGTTTTTGTATCGTAAAATAATTCGTGTTTTGCACAGATTTTTTTATGATATATCATTTTAAATCTTAACAAGTCTACACCCTTTAGGTTATTTTCATTTTTAGACCCTTAAATGTAATTATATATCATCTTGGGAGGTAGGCTAGAATCATTGTAACTATTCTGAAGATATAATCTGAACATTTTTACTCTTGTAATTTGATGTATGACGATACTTTATTATTTATCGATTTATTTCTAACCCTGTAACTTTCGTCATGGATATCTCTCTTTTTATGATATTTTTTTCCCTCTCTCTCGTGATCAATGCGATCTTTGGATGTCAATAATTTAGCTGGCTGTCTCGTATGCTTCCGCGTCCGTTACATTTACTCAAAAACCGGTGATGTTGTAGAGAGAAGTTTTTGTGGGCGGTTTTATAGTTGGCTTGCGATATTTTTTCTAGGTTCAATGACATCCTCGGGTACTGCAGATGATTCTTTGCGAAACTAATAGAGTTTATTTTTTTTTGAAAATAAATCTACTTAGAAGTTTTCTCAGAATATGATCATCTTCAAATATAAGGGGAGAAGCACTTTTCCCCCTCCCTCTTCTCATGAAGAAATTTTATTCAATAAATAAATTTTAAATTTTCACCCATTTTCATTATATAACAACAGAAAAAGTCATAATACTCATAAAATCAAAACATGCATTTGAAAGTTTGTAAGTCATTCTATTAAAAAAGAATGGGAACCAGAATTCAAAAAAAATTATTGTGATAAGACATGGCGCCAAATATTGGAAACTTTCTTTCTTGAGAATGATTACTGACTAAAAGTCAGCAACCCTTACTATCTCGGAGATAGTAAAGGGGAGATAGTATCTCCCCTTTGTGAGTACAAAAGGTTTACGATACCGCATGCTGCGTGGGGAGTGCCCGGGGCTCCCAGAGGGGAAAGAAATTTTTTCCTCAATCGTAAAAGCGCCGAGAGGAAAGAATATTTTAACTTATTAAAATTATTGAAATATTAGTTAAAACTTCTCGTAAACGTCTAAATATTGCATTGTTAGGCCAGTACGAACGATTCCCAAAATTTCAAAGCTCTAGCTTGATGGGAAGTTGGTTAAATTAACGATCGAAAATTTGATGACACACACACACACACACATCAAGTGAAATTCAGAAAAACGTTGTAAAAAGAAAACCTGTTAGTCCAGAAATTCTGTAAAAACATTCTTTCCGAAATCAAGGCAAAATTGTTAATTATTTATAAATTGTATGTAGCTTTAAATACACTACTTAATAACGCATGAGATGTTGTTATATCACAATAGGCTTCGCATAATAACATAAAATTTCGATTATCTTTCATATTAAATATTAATGAGTTTAATCAGTATAATCAATTTAATATAATAATTTCTTTTAGAAATCGAACGTTAATTATTTTAACATTGCTTATAAGCAGAATTAAAACATGCAAATTTTAATATTAAATTATAAATTTAAAATAAATGTGATACGTATAATTAAACTATGAGTAATTATAATATCGATTTTTATAATATCATGTTATTAACTGTAGTGAAGCGGTAATTTTCGAGTCACGCTCATCTGAATCACGATTTCAAAAACTTTATACATATCTGTGATCATAAGGTGGGAAAAAAAATAATGCAAATACATGCGCAATGACGCACCATTGAAAAAGAATTTAAATATTGATAACTAAAAAAAAATGCGAAAAAAATTACATAAAAATACAGGTAATTTATAATATTAGTAACATAAGTCATTGTCGATAGCGAGTCGAGAAACTTTTCGTAATTATCCAAACTTTCACAAATTTTTTGCAATCCTTAACCCATTAGCTTACAAATATTTCTCTCCAAAGTGGATCCTATATTTACTATTTGATTTTAAGAAGATAAGATTCGTGGAAATCAGAAGAAATATAATTAGAAGGAAAAGAATCTAAATTCGTCTTCGAAAAGAGATGTTTCTTATGGTGCGCCATTTTTATTTTTGTGTAGTTGGAGAAATCAGAAAGAAACAATTACTTATAACTCGCGATCTGTTGAGATAAATCGAATTATTCTGTACACCATTCAATATAGATCGGTTTCTTAGCTTTCCAATGGCTTATAACTTGTCGCTATCTATTAATTATAGAAGAAACTGCAACTGCTTGGTCCATCTCACAACCAGCCAAGTAATAATGGATTTAATAATGGATTTGTAAAGAGATTTTTTTTACGGAGGTTTTGTAAATACTGAGGAAGGGTTAAGCTAAGGTCTCCGATCTTGGCGACTATTTTAGTGACTTGGCGACAAACTTAACGACTTTGGCGACGAATTGAAAGTTTTCAGAAATATTCGAATTTTTCCGATGTCTCTATTATGAGAGAAGTTGTAGATTCTTCTGGAAATTTCCTTTTAACGTCCAACCTGCAACGGACAGCCATAAATAGGCGGAGATACCGAGATGAGTGAGTCTGCCTTTGAAACTAAAAGTATCACTTTGGAGTTATGTGTGCAGAGCGAGTCAGCAAGCAAGTGAGCTGAACGTTTATTGAAAGTGTTTTTGCTGCTATTACTATAGCTTTGCTATTTGTTTGTGTTGCTAATCTGAAAAAGTGCAATTTTTGTTCTTGTTATGTTGCTAAACTGAACAATTTCTGCTATTTGTGCCTCATCTTTTCCTGAAAGTTTGTGAATAAAGCGCCTTTTTTTGTGAAAGAATATCATTCTACCTGAAATTGCGTTCTAAATTTGGGTCCCATTCCGTAAAGATATGCTTTAAACAAGTATTCGCAATTCTTACACTTTATTCAAGTTTGTTCTCAATTCTTTTTTCAGAAAGTACATTTCATAAACAATTTTCGTTACGCTAAGACAACATTATTATATGAATGATGTAAAGAGTTCTATCAAAACGATGCGATGTTAGAAAATAAAATTATAAGCAGGTTCTCACATAAAAATATTAAATTAAAATTGCAAAATAAATTTTTATTTAAAAAAAAGAGATACTATTATTAATAAATTTTAAAAAATTTTAGCAAATTATTAGAAAAACAGAAATGAAGTGTCTATCTTGAAAAAGAAATAAAATAATACATTGATTATGCAATAGTAACTTCCAAATACTGAGAGTTAAAACTAAAAAATTCTCAACTGGTACGTAAATTTCTTTGAGAGGATCCAGAATTTTTCTTTTCGTTAAATCGTAGATTGAAACCATAACTTTCTGAAAGAATTTACTGGCTAATGTAGAGGATCCCGACCCTATGGATCATATGCTCGTTGCCAGTCCACATTTGTAAGCCCTCAGCATTTTACAACGTTTTTCTGAATTTCACTTGGTGTGTGTGTCATCAAATTTTCGATCGTTAATTTAACCAACTTCCCATCAAGCTAGAGCTCTGAAATTTTGGGAACCGTTCTTATTTGCCTAACAATGCAATATTTAGATATTTGCGACCAGTTTTAACTAATATTTTAGTAATTTTCTTAATAAACTTTGCCACCATATAAAAACGTTGTTTTTAAAAACGCTGGTTTTTATTTCGAATTATTTATGTTTTGATTCCGTTTCATTTTATATTTATTGAATTACGTAAAATAATGTAATCGCTTTATATAGATTACTTACCTCTTTCTTCAATTTGTATTTTTCAAATATGAAACTCGAGTATTTTTTCGATTTTTAGTTCTGCACTTTCTCCATTTTATATATAAATAAACTATATGAATAATATCGTTCTTTAATTCTTTGTTATTCTTTGCTATTAAGTAATTTTCAGTATTTTAACTCTCGTTTCATAGATTTTCAGGTGGTCTAACAAAATGTACATTTTACATTCTGGATTTTCCGAGAGAGAGTAAAAAAAAAAAATCAATCAAAAATTTCGAACATTTTTTTTTTTCCGAGAGAGACACCAATAAAGCAAATGTAACAGTTTGTGAGTGTAAAAATACTCATTCCTTATGTCCTTCATTATATTAAATCGTCTCCACCATATCTGTGACATATATTCTTCGACTCGTAAAAACTGAAAGAAATGATTTACTGCTAAGTTTAACGGTTATTTTTACAACTCCCTTTAAGTATCAAAGTGCTTTGAAAGCAACAAGTAATTCTTACATCAATTACCACTCTCAAACACGAAGACATTTGATGACTCAGAAATAGGCCATGGTTCTGAGATTATTACTACTTGATTTCACAGACCTTTAAGCACATTTCACACAACAAAGCCAAATCATTTAGAAAGGCCATAAAAATTAACAACAGTATCCTTCTATCAAGCGAAAATGAATCTTGAATGATTTCATTGCCGATTCTCCTTCGAACAATAATGAATATCAAGAAACTAAAAATATGCACGATGGCTCATAACTAATACCGTCTTCCGCATTGCTCGCTGGCGTATTAGGAACCTCATCAATTCCAATAAACGGTTCCAGAGGAAAGAGGGAGGCAGTAAAATTTCAGGACTCACGTGATAAAGCGGCGTCATTGGATCGACATCTCGGAGGATTCTCAACGTCCAGATCGAAATTTATTGGTCACCAATTCGGAAGCAAAGGAATGCGTCGACGCATGTTCCGGAAATAGTCTTCGGAATGGGTCTTCTCTGCATTTTGGAGATGTTTGCTCCTGCTGAAATTTGCTCCGGCAGAATTTATGCAGCGGAATTTTTGCCGGTTATGAGTCTCAGCGAAAGTGCTGTGACCTTTGCTTCAAAGATGATCGAAGATATTGCTGTGGAAGGATATCTCCTACAGGATTTATCCGAATAAAACTATGGAATAGTTGTTTAGTGGTGACGTTTTTACGCGACTATTATGACTTGCAAATCATGGCCTACAGACGCCAAGATTTCAGCGAATAATTCTTGATTGCGCCAATTTTTCGTTCATTGGGAAGTTAATTAACTCAATTGACGAAAAAACGCAGAAAATAATGAAATTAATTCAGAATATTGATAAAATAATACACCCAATCGTTTTTTTTTATGTAATTGAAAAGTGCAGTTTTTATCCGCATAATCCTATTAGATTAGAAATTTAGAAATAAGTATACGATGAATTCTTTATCTCGAAATATGTTTTTAAATTCTTCAAAAACTATACATGAATTATTCAAAAACACGTCTATATATTTGGTTTTTGTTCGTTCAAAACTCTTTGATATATCGCCAATCTCTCTCTCTCTCTCTCTCATTACATTAAAAGCGTCTTAAAGAGTATATATAGCTTACTTTTGTATATATCGCGTAGTTTGATCTCAGTTTTCGATAATAATTTAAATTAAGCTAAATGTTAAAAACTTTTGCAATCCATCGGTGAACTAATATCATTAACGGCTTAAGATTTTTTTTTTTTTTTTTTTTTTTTTTTTTTTTTTTTTGTATTTAAAAAGATTTAAACTCTTAAAACTGAATAAGGCCTTGTCATTCTAATTCTGGGTATTAATTACGATGATGGAGATAAGAAAGTTTAAAGTCTGGACCTACAGCAAAGGTGGACAATAATCGCTTTTTATTGCAACTTGAAATTAAGTTTGTTGGGTTCTTTACGAAGAAATGCGGGGCATTAATATTTAACCGATTAAAGTCGAATGATTTCTGCTTTGCATATGCTTTGCAATGCATGTATATATGAGAATTTAAATTAAATATATAAATACTGTTTAAAGAAATTAGTAATAGATTGGACAACTAGTAAGATTTATTGCTATGTTTCAATACTTATAATATTTTATAACTTATTATTTTTGAAGTTTATTTTGTTATTGCTCTTTAAAAGTAACGATAGATTTTTTTTTTTCATGATACAAACAATAATCCATGGAATGTTACTTTCACACAGATCTCGAAATAGCTCCACATATCTAATTTTAATATATATTATATTTTCAAAAATTCTATTTTAGGAATAAATGTCGAATAGTAAATATAAAAATACTGGAAATTACAATTTCGAAACTGAAGGAGTTTTGTAATATATTTTTGGGAAATTTTTTATTCATGTGCATATTATCTAATTCTGGTTCTTCAATATGGGTAGAAATATTAAAAGTAAATAGAACAAAATACTTTTTTTTGTCTTTAGACTTATATCTCCTTATTCAATAAAAGATATTATTACATTACGCTGTGAAAAACAACCCATTAAGAAGGGTTTACTTATTTATATTCGAATAGATTAACAATTCATTTCAACGTGCAAATTATTACATTTTGGCGGCCAATGAATGAATACCTGGAGCTCCAGAATAACGTGGTTAAGGAGGCTGAGAGATGCGCAAGAGAATATTCCAATTTTAAGCCATAATTTGTAGTCGAATTCGATTCCGCCTACTGGATTACATCAACGCTTCATTCGGATTTGGCCCAGTATAAGCTTAAGCCATCAATTTAAAGAACAAATTAATAGGCAAATGAAGTGTTTGGTACTTCTTGCCTTTAGCGTTATTCTTGTTTCTTCTCACTGGCATTAAAACCTGAGTGCATACTTTTGTAATTGAAACTAGTTGCGAGAGAGTATGGTCGCTTTCAGTGATTTGATGTTATTCATCTACCAAAGGATACTGTTTTTACAGTCATTGCACATTGGTGCCATAGTAGTTAATAGTGAAAACAGACTTTATTAGTGTTACAAATAATATAGTCTACTCATTTACAATTTATTACGTCTGAACTATCATTTAGGAAACAAGATGGTTAAATCAAGAGATTTCTCAATGGTTGGGTCAGAGCTATGCTGCTACTCAGCGGTATTGGCAGGAATGGTTGGACCAAGGCAGAAACCCACGTTCAGAAGGCAACGGTAGATCTAAGATTACGATGGTGAACCTTTTGAGCTTGGTGTGTTAAAATTCGTAAAAAAAAAATTAAAACTTAACTTGAATGCCTTGTTACCATCTACAAATATCCAAACCTTTATTATTTTAATTATTTATTTATTTTTTAACTTAAGTAAATGAAAAATTATATATTTTTACACATTTATTTATTAAAAAAACAAAACAGGCAATTATTTCCTCCCAATAACCTTTTTGTTGTTGAATTTCTTTCGCGAAATCTTCGTTTGATGGTTGATATTTCGTTCACTTCAAGCGGTAGCAAAAGCTACAATTAAATTTATCTGTCACTCAGTTTCCTTTTTTTGATTTTAATATTATTTAATGCTCAGAATAAAGTTTCATAAAAGAACGTAGAGGGAAAAATTGTTAGTAAAGACATCGCTCGATAATTTTGGGTGCTGATACGCACTCCAGAATTTCTGCTGTAAAGCCACTCTTTTTCATTCTTCAAGTGATTTATTTATAAATTCTCAAATTTCGACCTCGAATCGATAATTTCTTGAGCCTAGAATATGTCTTGAAATTTTTCTAATTGCATCTCCATATCATCCATAGAAACCATTTAATTCCAAAGTACTGTGGATTCTTTTAATCGTCTGTTCCAGACTCGTTATATGTACCAAGTTGATTGTTCTTGACCGATGACTGTCAGTGAACAATGTTATCCATAACTTCTTTGCGTATCACTGGTTCTCCATCACGAACCTAGAGAAACGACAAAACGTGGGGACAAAGAGATCGTCTCATTGACTTTCACAGCATCTGATTTGTCTTTATTAACCATTCGACGTATAAGTGGTACACCAATTATTGCAAAAACTATTGATAGGCAACTCAAAAAATGGTGTCTGAACTCACAGTGCCCATTACATCGCCTCTTTTTCATCTATGGGTACCAACAAATGTAGTTATGCTGGGTTTTTACAGTTTGGAACTCTGGCTGGAGTAGAATTGCTTTCTTTAATGAGTCCAGCTTCGAATCGAGTCTGCATAACTATTGAGGATGTGCCTAGAGATCTCCAAGACAGGTATAGAATACTAATCTGACGATTATCCGCCCCACAATTCAACAACTAGGTGTTAAAGTGTAGGACTCCAATCCATTGGATAGTTCAGTCCTATTATTTATCATCCATGACAGCAGTGAGTCAAAAATATTCTTTACATTTTTTGTGACGGTTTCAACGTGGTAATGTACGGTCCTATTATCCTGTAGAATAGTAGTGGTCAGTTTCGCTGTAATATACAAATGTTAATAAAATTGATTCAAAATGTTATTCTCTGTTCCGTAACTAAAACGAAATTTACTTCTATCTTCGTGTCATTTGTACTGAACTACAGAGCTATATTTCTCATATCGCTATCACCAATTTGGAATTGCTTTTCAAACACTTCCGTGAGTTTTTTTCTGCAAAAGCCTTGCTTCACTAGGCTTTAACCTTCTGCATATCTCGGGTAGACGTTCGTCATATTCTTTTAGCTCTTAAATTTTTGCAATACATCATGTGAATGAGATGCAAAGGCATAGCCTTCCAAAGAACCTCTCTTCTACGACCATCAGGTGCCATGGTGCCCTAAGTCTTCCTCTCTTTCCATCTGGTGTTTTTCTTGTGCGCTTAAACAGATCGCCAGATCTTTACCTAACAAAGCACATTTGCGGTTTGATGAACAGGCGTCTGATCTATTTCGACAGTTGAAGAGAATTTGTCAAAAAATCTCGAGAAGAAACACATCCACCATTTCTGTGAGTGAGTACTGATTTGGATAACACCCTGCTCAAAAGCCAGAAGTGGGCCGATTCCTTATCGATTGATTCACTATAGGTGTTGCTGAATCTCCTGTATAAAAAAAATTCTAATTCTTGCGAAAATTTTCAATCACTTCTTTTTCTATACATATACGAGGGATGTTCCGAAAGCAGGTTGCGTCATTTATTTTGAGAGCACATGTGGTACACCAGATGAAACAACCAACCCCCACAAGAATCCTCACCTAATGCAGGTTCAAAGATGGAGATAGCGTCAGTGGAGAAGAAATGGTGCATGTGTAGAAAGACGAAGAAAAGAGAGTAGCAGCAGACCAGAGTGCCCGAGACGTGACTGACAACGTGGACGGCAATGGAAGTGCGTGCTGTTATTTGATAGGAATGTGCAAGTGGAACTAGTCATCCATGAATGCCTACAGACTGAGTACGGTGTACAGGTCATATCTCGTCAAAAGATTGGATACTGGTGTTGCATATTTAGTGAAGGAAGACAGCGTGGGGCGGATGAAATTCGAAGTGGGTGTCCCTCCACACTCACAAATGGAAATATAACTGTTAGAGTACAGGACATGGTGTTAGTTTATAATTCACATAACGGTGTCAAATGTGGCATCCACTCAGCGTATTAGTCGTGTTCAGGTCCATCCAAAACAATACAGAGGAGGAGCACGTTGTGCCACAATTCCTTGCAACGCAAAGAACGGGCTTTACCTGAGTGGTTTCTTCGAACTAATTGCCCACTACAATATGTCTCAATGTCCATTGCGACTGTGTCAAAAAATAGTGCCAAGTTATATATTTCACGATGACATGTTTTTCTAATACTTTATATTTACCTGGTGAAAAAAAATTACGAAATTTATTTTTGGAACATCCCTCGTACATCACATTTACTTGGTTTCGTTCTTTTCAAATAACCCGATCTTGGTGCGAATTTTTTTTAAAAAAAAACTTCCATTTCATTTTGGAAAATTCTTGTCCCGATTTTTTTTTTTTTTTAATAATACAACAATATCAATAATATTCAGAGAAACTGATTTCCATCAATTATAAGAAATTCACGAAGTGAATTATTGATATTTTTTTAATTTGAAGAGATTCTCCTTTTTCCACTTGGCATGAACATATTAAGAACAAATCTGACAGTATTATTTACATAAATAGTCCCAATAAGAACGTAGTGTTACATTCTGAGGTATGTAGATAAATTATTGTTATCATAATTATATTGAACCTTACAACAAAGTGCGTTGGTCTATAGGGATAAAACAAGGATTGAGTTGGAAAGAAAATTTCATCTTACTTTTGTTATAGCTCAGTAATTAAATGCTTAATTATTGCATTAAAAAATTCAAATATCAAAGAGCGATTTAAAAAAATTAAGTTCCAATTCTTTTGAAATAAGATTAATTCAAGAAGATTTAAATCTCAGAAATCTTCATTTTAATTTGTTTTCGTGTGTTTTTTTTTTTACCTATTGTGGGATTTTGAAAAACGAAAAAGAATTCGACAAGCTTCTAAATATTTTTGCATAGCTCTTTGAATTTTTCAGAATCAATTACATCAAATAATATTGGATACATGTGCTACATTTAATGGAACTGAACCATTTTGCCAAGGTATTAAAACTTTTTGTAACATATACGAGAAATAAGCACATATCTCTTTACCTTTTTCAAAATATAAGCAGAAATGTTCTGAAAAATCTGGAAGCATATAAGCACGTTGTTACTTAGAATAACAAAAATCATTTATGTTTTAATAGTTTTATAGTTTTTCCATTTTTTAGAGTCATGTGAAAAAAACCTATTTCCATATCAGGATTTATATTTTATAGTTTTTTTTCCTCCAAAAAGTTTTTTGAAATGTATTGGGACAGCACTTGTGCTTGATTAATAGAGTAATGGAATGGTAACTGATGAATGATGAGTTCCTAACACCAAACATAGACGGAATATATGAATCGCAATGGCTGACATGGCGTGGATGCAAAAAGTAGGGTGCCACCTAATGTGTCGACCTCGTTATTTGACCTTGGTATGAAAAATTATGAGGCACTTTACCTTAAGTTTTGCGAAGTTTTGAGAAAAAAATAGATTACTAGAAAAAATATGGAAAATAAACTAAGCAAACGAAAAAGATTTCAGTTTATAAAATACTATCAACTCCACATCCTCTTCAATTTAGAATAAGGATTTATCTCTTTTGTCATTTGTCACGTGACCAGTCGCGAAAAATTTGATCTGCAACTATTCTAATCTTAATCTTCTTTCTGAAGGCTTTTTATTTACTTTTGTTCATAGTATTATATTTTCCAAAGAGAAAATTTAGTACATTATTATCTTTCTAATTTACTGTTGACAACATAAAGTATTAGTAATTTGCACGAAGATTTCAACCAAATATCCATCTACAGAACAAAAAAAGTGCTAAAATATCGTGGAAGCATATTATTTACCTTCTGTACAATTCTGACATCAAAAGAAAGTTCGACAAATAGCGATTCCAGGTCGATTCAAAAATCAATATCGCTTCGAAAAGTCACCCAAGAGTTCGCAGATGAATAATTCAGCGCGCAAGCATCAATGCAAACAAGAAAAACACTTGACCAGAACACCTGTATCGCTGAGGTGGTATGAAAAGGAACACAGCTGCTATGATTTATTGGAAGCTGCTGAGATGTTAATTGCAGAAGCTGTTTTGGCCGTCAAAATCCATACGTGAGAGATGAACTAGCCGAACTTTGAGATACGAGATTATTGAGAATAAATATAAAGTTGAGGTAAGAAAAGAAATTTGTGTTAAAAAAGAGGAGAAAAACTCCCAAGCGGATACAACGATTTTGGCTTTATTACCTAAAAGATAACAATATCATTTCTGAAAACAAAACAGGATTAATGGTAAATTCATACTATTGATGTGTTACCAAATACTCATGGTGCTTGATAGGCTGAAATGAAATGAAAATATTGATCAAAGAAGAATTTTCCGGTGTTTGTAAATAGATCAATTTCGAGACGATTGATTAGTTGAATTAAAATTTATCAAGAGCTACACAAAGTAATATTGTCAACGGTCCAGCTGTTGTGAGCTGTTTATCAACTGGACAACAGACAGACTCCATTTTACCAAGACGCGCATGTGATAATAAAAAGTTTTTCTGGGTTAATTTGCAACGAATATTGATGGAAGATTTTAAAAAATTGTGTCTGGTCTTTGGTTAAGAACAATAAATGTCAAAACAGATATTTCTTCCAATCCCAGCATGATCAAGAATATTAATCATGCAAATTTTATTTTTGAAGGTGAAAACCTTATGAACTTCTTCACTTCACAGCATTTCAATAGTTGTTGTAATCAAAAGTGCATAAATACACACACACATATATATGCACTTCTCAAACGAGTAAAGTAAAACTGTTGTTTGCCTATAACAGAACTCATAATTTTAAAAGTATTCTACTCGAACAAGCTTAGAAAAATCCATCAGAATAATGCTACTGATCGGTCAGCTAAAGAAAGCAGAAAAATTCTTAAGAAAAAATTTCTGACCGAAATTTAATGCAGATTCTGTTCATTCGAATTACAATTAATTTTGATCGAAATGCATAATTTTAGAACATTCTCATCACAAAATTATTCAAAATATAACAAGGTAGACCATGAAATGAAAGACGGAAGAGAAAAAAAAAAACCTACAAATAGCCATTTTCAAAATTTACATCTTTAAAATTATTGTTTTTAATCAGATAGGTAGCAAATGATAACAAGGATATAAGCCCATTTCCTTTTAATTTAATCTACAATAAAAAACTAAGAGAAATACGGATGAAAAAATTTTCCCTGTCGTAGGGAAAAATCTCCCGACTAGCTTTGTTGCAAACAAGTAGAGGAATCGCGTTCATTCTATTCTAAAATCCTCCCTTCCGAAACCTCACGTCTCTGATGAAAAGCAAAACATTCTCAAAAAAAAAAGTATTTTTCTCTCCCTGTTATTCATTCCATCATACCTGCTTCCCCCTCGCTCTTAAGATGGTAGGGGGCTTGCTTTTAAAGGAAATAAATAAATCGTTTTCTATGGATCAATCGATACAGTCGTATGAAAGGTCGTTTTGGTTGAACTCTGACACACACAATTTGAAATATTTTCTTATTTTTTTTCAGCGTGGGTTGGCGTCATTTTGTATGGATATATTTCATTCGAAAGTCTTTGTGGTGGATGTTTTTAATGCATTCTTGCTTTATTTGAAAGCAGATGTTCAAAAAAATACCCACAAAGAATCGCGTAATACGAAAGGAATTTCCATAATTTCAACTTTTTATTCATGAACAAATAGTTCTGGAAAAAAACATCCTTATTACATAAAAAAGATGATTCGAAGCATATATGTACGACAATTTTAGAACGAAAAATAATGTTTCAATAGAATTGCTTTTTTGTACATAAATTTAATTAACTTAAAAATATTGCACGGACTTAAATAATTATAAACCAAAAAAAAAAAAAGGAGAAAGACTGAAAGAAGGGAATAATAGATTGAAATTAATTAATTTAATCGAACTGTCATTGTGTACAATTTTTTCATTTACCATCAAATTCTTCTTTATAGGAAAAAAAAAATTCTATTCATATGGATGACATATTTTTATTTTACAAATTTTACACACAATTTTCTCGGTAAAGGCAGAAAACTAATGAAAGAGCAACGTTATTTTGCAGTCCTTATTCAATTGTTATCATCAAATTCTAAAAAAAAGTTTTCTTTTAGCTTTATAGCCCTACCAGAAAAAAAGAACTCTGTTTTGGATGATTAACTTAAAATTTCTAAAATAGACTATTTCCATGAATCTCACTACATAATGTATTCCATCGCCTTTTTCTCGTAACAATGGAAGCATAAATTTCTGAAGAACAGAAACGATGCCAACTTTTAACAATTAAAGGAATAAAACAAACGAGTAAGCGATTAAAAACCAAATTTTTAAATTAAGTATTAAAATTAAAGCGAACGATAAATTATTAAAAGTAGGTCATTTATTACATTTAAAGCAAACGATAAATTGTTAAATTAAATATATTTTAAGCAAAATGTAATTTTTGTTGCCGTAAAATGAAAACAAAAAATATATCTTTTCATATTAATCCATCCTCAACAGTTATAATATCAAAAAAAAGTTGAGAACTCTCCAACCTGCCGAAAATTAGTGTTTATCGAGAGTAATAAAGCAACTACCTTAATTTCTAATTTACTTAACCCCCCTTTTTTTTAACTTTTATTTCTTAAATTCAAATTCTTAAATCTCTAATTGTTCTTGTTAAATTTTTACCATATGATATACTGAGCAGAAGCGGCAATCTCGCTGACGCTCGATTGCCATCTAATT
This sequence comes from Nephila pilipes, assembly GCA_019974015.1. Lineage (NCBI taxonomy): Eukaryota > Metazoa > Arthropoda > Arachnida > Araneae > Nephilidae > Nephila > Nephila pilipes. Next base: position 33,335 of record BMAW01024032.1, on the reverse strand, counting down.
TTAGTAGTATAGAGTAATAAAGTATGCAAATTAGATTAAAATAACAAGAACAGCTAGATATTTTCCCAATAGAAGATTTAAAATATATGTTTTTTTTAAAAAAATATTTATCTTTAGGAAAAGCTTTTAAAACGTCTTGTTTTTTAACGGAAAAATGTTTGTATTTTCGGATATTTCTAGCTACTCCATTTGGAAAGCTCAGACACAAATAGTGTGTACTTGTGTTTCAGATTTTTAAAAAAATGAACATTTTCAAAAAAAAAAAAAAAATGTCACCGAAATTTTTTTTCCCTCCCATTTCTGAAGTTTTGTAAAAGCAATCGAGTCCAATTTATCTCTCGTTATTTTTTTCAGTTCTATACTAAAGAATATGAATGAACATTTAATTGAAGTTTTGCTTCACTATAAATTGAAACTACACCATTTTCTGTAAACGATTGTTTAATACAACCTTTAAGAGAAAACTCGAGAAAGAACGATGCTGTTTAATTATTTCTTTTCAATAATCGATTTATCGGAAGAGAAACCTACGAACGAAGTATTTTCTTTGATGAATTAATTCATTTGAGGCAGTATATCGTAAATATAAAATCCTGACAGCTGATTTTCTCTGTTCCACTACTAGACTCTTCTTACATTTAGAAGGCTGAGAGTTTTATAGTCAAAATTAGTTGCTACTGTAAAATACGAAAATGTTATCCTCTCTTTTGATATGAATAAGACTGAATTTAACAAGAGATTAACCGATGATAATCATTCCAATAAGAGTTTAAGAAGGAAGTGGACATATTTTAAGGAGTGTGAAAAAAAAAATTCCAATTTAACTTAAAGTGTGGGTGAAGGGGGAAGAGATTATCCTCTGAAAAAGCACATTGGTGGAATTCTTCGTTAATAACGACGATGAATGGAAGTAGAATCTAAGTAATTCATATTTAAAGTAAAACTATATATATATATATATATATATGTATGTGTGTGTGAATGCATGCATATGTATAAACTTCACTTTAAAAGTGAATTACATTCATCGTAGGATGGTTATATCCTTAATAAGTATTATCACGCATTTCAGCCGCAGCATCAAATTGCTTTGTTTCCAATTTTGCCATTTACTACATTTTTTATGTGTGTCTCACGTTTTTTGTTATTTTATATTCTTAATTTTACTTTTTACCATTTAATTTTATGTAAAGGTTTTTATAATAGATAGAATAATAGCTCCTCTATGTTTTGAATTTACTTTATTAAAGTCTAGTAAAGCTTTCCATTTCTGTTAATTTCAATAGTTTTGCTTAGTATTCTTTTTTATTCAGTTATGATTATTTTACTTTTTGCTATACATTTCGTATCGCTTGAACTGGACAAATCAATTAGATGTTTTGAAGACATCTGAAACAATTCCTCGTTCCTTAAACTTCCCTCCAAATTATGAGAGAACTTTGAAACCACATTTCATACGACATGGACAAGAATCCACAGAAGACAACATGACGTCTTTTTTTGGAACCGAGTTTCGAACTGCCAACCTGCCAGCATTTATATTATGACTTTGCCGATTGGGCTATCATGCCTCGAATGACATTTGTAACAATATGTGCTTTCAGTTTCTCAGAATAAAACTTGATTAATTTCCAAGTTAATTCTTATTTTTTAAACTGAAGGCCTTTAATTTAACTCCATTAAAAAAGAACTGGTTCTCTGACAAGATTTAATTTTTTTTTTTAATTCGGTGTCTGTCCTCGTTTATATCAAAATACTTTTCAAATTTCTAAGATTTTAAAGGCGGCCCGAATGGGTAATGACGTAATTAATACCACTTTTTAAAATCCTGGCTCAGTAATCTTGCATCGTTGCTCCGTTTCGGGTCGCGGTAGCCTAGTGGTCAAGGTCGTGGACTAGCGGCTGGCGGTTATCTTTCAGTCGCAGGTTCGATCCTTGGTCGTTAAAGACCCGCCGTGTAGCCGGGGCTGATGCACGTTAAATCTGTTCGGGGCCCCAAAGTCCTCCCGTTGGCGTGGTGTGGATGTTAGGAGAGGGGGTGCCAGCTCAGGTGTCGTCCTCGCCACTTGACCGTGGTTTAAAATTACGAAGTCCGTCGCCAATAGCCCTCGTGTTGCTTCTAGTGCGACGTTAATAAAAACTAAACTAAGTTGCTCCGTTTCGTGAGGTTTATTCAATTAAGCTTGAGTGATGAAACTGAGTATTGAAGGTAAAAAAAAAAAAAAAAAAAGCGATTAAAATAATGATTAATACGTAAATTTGGATTTAAAACGATTAACAAATAAGCATTGTGTTTACGAGGCAAATAAAATTATGACAATATTCAAGTTATGGGGGGGGGGGGGGGGAAAGTATCTCATTTTTTTCTAATTCGATGTTTTCCTTTTTTTTTTCATAATTAAAATATTGTCACATTGTTTTACTCAAACAGTAAATTCGTGGAACTGCAGTGAAACAGAACTGACTACTCGTCCCGTTCGTATTATTCTCTTCTTCGAAATTCTTTATTCGCATTTTTCAAAACGTCTGTTCTAGTTTCAGAACGCGAAATGCTCTGATTAGATGGAAATTCAGCAAAATTCTTCTTTAGGTCTTAAAAAGGACAAGAGGCAAAAGTCTGGGATAATAGTTGAAAAAAAAGAACATTTTGTTTCATAAGAAAGCGAGCTTTGTTTGAGAGATGAACGAAAGTAAGGAGAAATGAGTTTTATTTATGCAAAAGATGGAAATATAGCAGAATTATTTCTTAGTCTTCAACGGGGCAAAGTACAAAAGAAAGAAAAGGGGGCGTTTGGTTTTGCATGAAAGCTATCTTTGTTCAGTGATGAACAAAATTAAGTGGGGATGGGGAATGAGTTTTATATTTATACAAATATTATACTTCATTTTACTTTCATATATTATATTGTATAATATCATACTTCATATTATAATATACTTTAAAGTTAAAACTTTTTGCTTAGAATTTTTTTAAATATTTAAGTCATTTTAAATTTAATGATTAATACGTAAAAGAACACGAAATGCATATGTTTGTATATATATATATATATATATATATAACTCCCTTCCCCCCTCATTATTTAATTTATTAAACACAACTCAAAGTTTATTGAAATAGTCAATACAATCACAATTCCATTTGAAGAGACGCCAGAGAAAAAGGTAAAAAAGGTTTTTTTTAATTTCTTCACAGATTATGTCAGACTACTCTCTCTCTCGTACTTTCTAACATGCAATCATATACATTTTCTTGTTATCATCTACCCTTTGTTATTATCTACCCCCCTTTTCCAATCAATTTTCTGGCCGTTGAGAATCATGGTAGTGGATTCGTGGTCGGCGTTGTTTTCGCCGAGTCATGGGTTCGAACCCTGATGCCACTTAAGATTCACTATGTAACGGGACTGATGCACGTTTTTCTTGGTCGAAGTCCCAAGTCTTCCCTTTGTCGTGGTGGAGAAGTTTGGAGAGGGAGATGCCAGCTCAGGTGTTGGCCTCGTCACTTGACCGAGGCTGAAATTTACAAGATCCGTCACCAATAGCCCTCGTTTTGCTTCTCAGCGCGACATCATTGAACAATCAATCAATCAAAAACCTTTCAATTTTATTTCGATTATATATCTCTACCCTTAATCCAGTTTATTACACTTTTTTTCTTCATTTAATTAGCTTAATCACGTTTCATTTGGTTTGAAAGGAGTTTGGAATTTTATGCAATTCAAGTTACTAAAATGTCCCCGAGGTTAGTGAAGCAGACCGGGATCACCTCTCTGGAATAAGTGTTGCATATAGTAAGTTAAATGTAAGCAAAGTTTTGCCATAAAGTTTGCACTAAATGAAGGTGTTACTGTGAATAGTAAAAAATAAATTTTTTTAAAAAATGAGAGTGTTTTAAAACCTTTTTGATAAGAAGTGACAATTTTCTTATGTTTACGACACCCAAGAAATTCAAACAAGGATACAGAAACCCGGGTTTCGAATAACAGTTTAAAACTCAAAACTATATTTGCCTATGCAATAAAAGATTGGAATCCATATGCATAACTGTTTCCGGCCAATGCCTGGCAACCCAAATATTATCACAAAGTCGTATCCTGAGCGTTACTCTATTCTGCGGAACAACATGACATTATCGCTCGCGTTTGACACCTGATAACATCAAATTTCTGAAGTTTGCAAACTTCACTTTTATCAACGTATGTTTGTGCTTTCCAAGCGCGAACTTTTATCAGTTCGACTCTCTTCCTTTTGCTATTATCTCCGAGTTTGGTTGGAGGTGTCCTTTTATCAGCTCTATGTGCCAATCAGAAGACACTTCATTAGCAAAACAAAGAGGAAGTACTTAAAAAAATATTCAAACAGCGGTGTGTTGGCTCTCACCGACTAACGTAGTTTCGATGCCTTTTAAAAACATTTTGTCATTTTACTCGATGTCTGTATCTCGTATATGGTAACGAGATAGCGGTTTTTCCTTTTTTTTTTTGTCAAAGTTCTTGTTTTTATCTGGTTTAAAATCTTTATTTTATCTAGACGAATCTCAATTGGTCGAAAAGTTACTAATGGATGGTCAAAAATATCTTTTCTATGATATAATGGAAATCACATTTGGCAACAGTGCAAAAAAGTAGTTATAATGAATTCGTGGTGGAAAATGTCTCGAAAGAGTTACAATCTCTTTTTTTTTTTTTGTTTTTGTTTTTTGTACTGGATTTAGAATTTTCGTCTGAATCGAATTACGCTATAAGTTAGTATTAATGATCATCCATTGTGTATGTGTGTTTCTAAAACAAGCATGTTAAATCAAAAGTTAACATGTGTCAAATAAACGAGATTTAAATGTGAGCAGGCCATGAAAATCATTTTTTTTTTACAGCAACGTAACTCTTTTTTATCAGAAAAGAGCGGGATTAAAAAGGGGAAATAAAAGGGATATAATGCTGAATTCATTTTTCTTTCTGGTGCTTGATCTCTCTTGCCTGCAACAATCTTTCCTTTTCAGGGGGAGGAGGAAGACAGAAGACTCATTTGTAACGATTACTTTAAAGAATGACTTAGATTCTGAATACGACAGGATAATCTTTTTTATTATTATTTGTTCATTTATTTATTTGCGGCTTACAAAAATAGGTGATAAGAGAACAAATATATAATGTTAACCAATAAATATAGTCTCAAACTCCTATAAAATCACTCAATTCGGTAATAAAAACACTGATATCATGATAAATAGAATTAAACAATCTAAAACGGTTAAAAAAATCAGCAAAATTATCAATTTAATACTTTTTATAAAAATTTTCAAGCTAAAAAGAATAATTATGGGTCATAAAAGAAATCAGCGAAATCACAATATTAAAAAAAATGCAGTATTTTTTTTTAAAGAACTACAAAATGCCTAATAACAAAATAGAATTTTTAAAAAAATGTCGGAAGCATCTAAACCAGCGGTTCTTTAACTGTAGTACGCGTACCTTTGGGAGGTATAGGGAGGATTTTTTAAAGGGTACGTAAACCAAAAGAACTCTGAAAATAAATAGTAACACGATCCGAAGACATTTACATAATAGATAATAAATCCTACTTTAAGGATATTTCGAATCTGAATTTTCTTGCCCATAGGTACAAACGAAAAAAAAAAAAAAAAAATTCAGCGAAAGAGGAATTCACTGATCCAAATTATTGCATACAAAAAAGAATTTATAATACGGAGAATTTCGTAAAAAATTCTACTTATTGAAATGGTATTGAATATCTCATTTTGGCAAGGCAGTTTTGTTTGAAGTGTAAATAACTGTGCTATTATCTAAAGTATGCTAAGAAAATTCGTGAAAATACATGCAAAATTCAGGCACAATAACATCTCTCAATTTAGCCTTCAAATTTGAAATTATGATTACCAAAGTTATAATTCATTATTAATAATTTCGTTTGACTGAAAATTAAAGATTTTTATAAAATCTTTTGTATACAAACCATTCTAATAACCAAGGAACTCGCTTAACTTTTTCGAATTTGCTAAGATTTCCGTTCCACTACCCATAACTTGGATGTGTATTACGTCGCACGACGTAATATATTTTGATATAATTTTTAATGAGTTTTATTTTAAAAATTCACTTACGTGATGAATGGGTACTCTAGCCAGTTTTATGTAAAAGGTGATTGGGTCGCTGTTTATGTAAATTTATAGGAAAGCCTTGATTATCTGAGTGCAAAATACTGAACTTGCGATTTTCTAGGTTTTAAAAGCAAAATATCATGTTATTTGATTAAAAGAATTGAAAGACCTCACCCACACATACACACACAACCAATGCAAGGAACGCAACCGAGGTTTTCAGGACACCTGACTATATTCTGGAAAATTATGAAAAAAATAAGGAAAATCGAAAGAAATTTGAAAAATATGATGCTGGAAAGAAGTATCTAATTTCAAAAAATACTGAAATCAACTACAATAAATGTTTTTTATATCAAAACTCGCAATCTTTTTCCGAGTTATTTCACTGTTCGTAAAATGTTTTAATGTTTGTATATGTTATTAAAAACAATATAAAATCAAAGTTTTGAATATTTAAATCAGCATAAAATCATTTCTTATATTACCTAATTAAGGAATAACCCTATTACCTAAGGAATAAAAATATTTTCTTATATTATCTAATAAAAGAAAAAAAAATTTCAATAAAAGTATCAAAAGTTTTATTTAATTGTATTTACGACTAAAAAAATTTTTCTTACCATGTAAGCTTTCTTAATATATTATATTTAAACTTTTTGAAAAATTGTAACATACACTTAAGTAGTCTGAAATATCAATATATGTGATAGGGTTGTCCAACCTTTTAAGCTTTTCTGGGCCGCATTAAAGACTAGGAACTATTCTGTATCGCACATAAAATACAATAACACACACGATAATTTATAAGCAATATACAATCGTACCTTCATATACGAACTGTCAATTGGTTGATTTTTTTACTTGAGTTATGAGCCAGAATTTGAGATACAAATATGTGCTTCGATGATGTGTTATAACCGCGATTCCGCTAAGAGTCTTAAGCTATGATTTCCTAAGAAAAGCTGAACCGTTATCTGGCGGAAGTAATAATGCAGTGGACGATGTCATTAAAACGTTGTCTATGAAAACCAAGAGGCTTGGTTAAGTAAAAAGCTTTAAATACGAGGAAGCCACATCACTGTTTTGCATAGACAACGTTATGGTGACATATGACATCCGCTAGATAACGGCACCGGTTCCTTAGGTAACCGTAGCTTTACATGTCGTTCAGTTCACATGTTTGCCGCACCACAGAAGCATTTTTATAATGTTGAATTTTAAATTTGTGGGTTATTGTACAACAGTTATTATTAAGTTTTTTTTTTTTTTTTTTTTTTTTTTTTATCGCATAACCATTGATCCAAAGAAAATGATGAAAATGAGTATGCAGGGGGGGGGGGAAAGGGTGATATCTCTAAGTGGAATTTGTTGAGATTGTGTTAGTGAAATGATTTTAATTGATAAATAACTTAACAGATCGCCTTCTATTTCAATATGAACATGAGTAAAAGTGTATGCGAAGGCGCAGATGATTACAACGTTTTTATGTATATCACTTGGTGTGTGTATTAGTGTGTCATCAAATTTTCGATCGTTAATTTAACCAAGTTCCCATCAAGCTAGAGCTCTAAAACTTTGGGAATCTTTCTCACTCGCCTTACAATGCAATATTTAGCATTTGTGACAAGTTTTAACTAATAAATATTTTTTTAATGTAGTTTAACCCAACCTCTTGGCCCGATTTCAAAAATTGTCAAACTTGGAGATTTTTTTTTGCTGAACGTTAAGTCCTTAAAACAGACCAGGGTAGCCACATTTGGTAAAATACTGCCAAATAATTCCTGTCGCCAAGGGTGGTTGGGCCAAACTGCATTCCAACTATTTAATTAACTGGATGAATTAATTAATTTTAGTTAGTTTTAACGTTTTTATGTATTTCACTTGGTATGTATCTGTTTGTGTGTTTATCAGTGTGTCATCAAATTTTCGATCGTTAATTTAACCAACTTCCCGTCAAGCTAGAGCTCTGAAACTTTGGGAATCGTTCTCATTTGCCTAACAATGCTTTATATTGCCATTTGCGACAAGTTTTAACTGATATTTCAATATTTTTTTTTAATAAACTTTGCCACCATATAAAAACGTTGGTTTTTATCTCGAATTATTTCAACAAGATTCACATCGGTAACTGGAAAACTAAAATTGTAACTATTCGACGAGTTAAATAATGAAGTTAAAGAAAATGAGATCCTGCAGAAGTTTTCATTTTTATTCAATGAAAGCTTCTGCGGAATCCTATTTTATTTCCGATTTTTTGAAAATATTTTAGAATATTTTTTTTTAAAAAAAAAAACCCAGAAAATCCACAAGCGAATCATTAAAATTGGAGGTAAAAATATGTCAAGAAATCGGAGAAGAAAGGTAATTCCGCAGACACCTTTTTTAATTTTTGCAGCACTTTTCTTGCATTTAAAAAGATAAAATATTAAAAATTTGAGAACGGTTATTTAGATTCCATAGGATTAACATTACGTTCACGAAATCAAAATGGCAGGTAGACTGGAGCCTGAAGTCTACCAATATTGCAAATTTATGATCCGTTTTTCAACGTCCAGTTCTGGAACAAACTTTAATTGTTTTTGATTGCATATACACAACTCGATTTCATTTCATAAATCATAGCATCTTTTCAACAGTTTGCTTCGATTTACCTTCTTACTTCTGAAAGTTAGATTTTCCCACCGTCAGCATCCATACATTCAAGCAATCCCTAGAATTAACGATGATTGAATTTGTACCCTCAAGTAATATACAGTTGATGCCAATCAGCACCACCATTTACCTTTGAAACTTTTGCATACAATTCTTTTGATGTATTACGCAGTGATATTTCAACATGCGTGCGTTTGGGGAAGGCAATTGGCGCCTGGATGCAGTCTGGAGTGAGGTTAACTGATTTTTAGGGGAAATATTCTTTTTTGTTAGAGTGAATTATATATTTTTCATACATTTGCTCAATAAACTGAGTATAAGCGCTTAATATAATTTTTTTTTCTATCGGATTTTCAACTACATAATTAAATTTTATTAGAAAACTCTGTTCCAGTTGTTTTCGTTAGTATTCTCTTTAAAATCTGTTGAAAGATTAATAGACTTATTTCCTCCATTTTGGCTATTTACTTTTTATATGCATAATATTCCGAGGTGTATTTTTGTGTGTTAATATAAGGAGACCAGACGTCCCGATTTTTAATAATTTATCCCGCGTCCATCTTTTTTCTATGAAAGTCCCGATTTTTAGAAAGAATGCACGACAAGCAAGGGAACGGCTTAAGAATGGGAAGGGAATATACGGTTTTCAGCTTCCATGTAGCTATTTCCCCAGAATATGAGCTTTATATTATTTTTGTAAATTTTATTATGTTAAATTTTAATAATAAAAATAATTGTTGAGAACTGATTATCAGGAACTGCTCATCAAAGTTCACCTTGATCAATTGCTAGAATACGACCACCATTGTTTGGACTTAATGGACAGTGGCGTTTTTCGGCATTGGTAGCGACGAAAACATTTTGTAGCTGTAAAATGAATATAGAACACTTTGTACACTTCCACAGATTTTATTCTTGTGGCGACATGTTTCGCTAGCATCATTTGGAACATCGTTGTAAAGGAATTACATCTTATACAAAAATTGGAAAAGAAGGGGAATTTTAAAGAGGAGAAAGGTCAGGGTGAAAAGAGTGTTCGTCGTCCACGAAGCAACGCCTTCGCATATTGAGTTTTGTAACCGTCTCTCTTACGATACACATCGTACTGTGAGCTAGTTAAATAAGTGGTGTCAACAAATAAGCTATTCAAATTATTTAGGTTAGTAATTTATTTAGGTACCAAATTTTTAATCAAGATCCCCCACGTCAATGGTCTCCCGCTTTTCGAATGTTAAAATCTGGTCAACTTAGTGTAATACCACTTCAAGCTGTATCTTCGAACGGAATAGGATACAAGAGCACTATCATATCAATAATTATTTCTAAAATACAAATAATTACTCTCAGACACCGCAATTTTGAACATATTCTTACCAGCGTTCCTCTTGCGCACATACAGAAAGAAAGAAATACTGTTGATTTGAGATCAACTTCATAAAAAATTCTTGTTTCCAAAGAACTTCTTAAATTAACAAATTCATTGGATGTAATTTTTTTTTATCTAGAATATTATCAAGGTAACTGTAAGCCTTAGAAGAAAATTTTTTGAATGAATGTAAATTTTGTATACAAATGCATATTTCGTGATCATATGGGATTTCGCAATTAGAAATTAGTTTAGTTTTTATTAATGTCGCACTAGAAGCAACACTAGGGCTATTGGCGACGGACCTCGTAATTTTGAGCCTCTTTCAAGTGACGAGGACGACACCTGAGCTGGCACCCCCTCTCCTAACATCCACACCACGCCAACGGGAGGACTTTGGGCCCCGAACAGATTTAACGTGCATCAGCCTTGGCTACACGGCGGGTCTTTGGTGGCCAAGGATCGAACCCGCGACTGAACGAAAACCGTCGACCGCAAGTCCATGACCTTGACCACTAGGCTACCACGGCCCACGTAATTAGAAAAACACCCAAGAAAGGTTTAGCTAGTGTATATTTTTAACTACCGAAAGGGCCTAATACGAATATAAACAAAAATTAAGACTTTCAGCAAAAAAGTGGTAACTCAAAAGAAAATATAAATATATTGACGTTTTGTAAACTGAATAGTATAGATTATAACTGTACCTGAGAGAGAGAGAGAGTTTATAGACTATTATTTTGATTATATAGCTCTTACGTAGGAAGCTATGATAGTTCGAGTTCTGAACACTGAAATTTTCTTTAAAAGTCGTTGTAAAGTTTTCCCTTTATTACAATATAAAAACTTCTAAATATAAAATCTTAAGAATATTTTATTGGATGTATAAGTATTTGAAATACGAATATATAAAATTTTCGATTCATTGATGTTATAGCATTTTGAGATATTGTGTTTCCCAATAATGAATAAAGTTTTTAGAACCTTTCCGTTCAGAAAGATTCATGATCAAGTAAATGTTATAAAACGGGAGTAATTCAGCTTTTAAATAAGATAGAAGCCAAATTCAAACAAATTTTTAAGATAAATGATTGAATTTTTATATGAGATCAAAAACAAAAATCGATATCGTGACCAAAAATTATAATAGGAAGGTCTCCATAATGGCATTTTCTGTCTCCATTCCTAGAAATTTGCAACTTTAATTATTATTATTATTTTGCGGAACCACAAACTGGACAAGTCTGATTTATGAGATAACAAAGCAGAAAACTTATCTCTAATAATAATTATTAAATGTATTTCTTTTTTGAGATAAGATCAGGAGCAAACATATTTTGGTGTGACAACTATTACAAGGGTAGATTTGAAAAAATTCCTTAGGGAAGGCTCAAAACTCCTCAACAATTATTGGTTCTTTTTACGGTTAAACGTTCTAAACGGTTAAGTGATACCTGAGCTGGCAACTCCTCTCCAAACATCCTCACCACACCAATGGGAGGACTTGAAACCTCGATCAGATTTAACATGCTTCAGCCCGCTACACGACGTGGGTCTCAAGCGGCCACAAGGCGCGAACCCACGACTCGACAGAAACAACGTCGGCCGCGAGTTCGCGACTTAGACCACTAGGCTACCAAGGGCCATTATAAGATTCCAAGTTATTGGTGTTGAGAAGTAAATTGTGTGAGGAAATTATTGTTTTTTCCCCTCAATTTTGATAACTATTGTAAAATTTCATCATTATTTGCGTATGTATAACCATATAATTTTTTAAACAGTAATAAAGGATACATTTCTACGAGTGATGTTTAAATTTAAATTTATTATTATTTTGAAGTAATCATTAGTTTCGCTCTCTTTTTGGAAAAATCTCCCACTCGTTTATTGAGACTCCCTCTAATGTTGTGTTAATGATTTAATAACAAGTTTAAAATATTATTATTTTTTTTTTTTTTTTGTATTTCTGAAAAGATGTAAAATTTGCAAGAAATGTGCACTGGAAACTGTCAGAAGGGTGAGTTTCATTAAGTATATTTTGACATTGGGCTATTGGCATTTTCTCTGACTAACCTCGGGGACTTCATAATAATTTGAATTGCATAAAATTACAATTTCTTCCCTACCAAAATGAAACGTGGATTGGTGAATTACATGAAGATAGAAGCGAAGTGAAGTGAAGAAGATAATGATATATAAACGAAACAGAGATGAAGGTACGCAGAGGATAACGACTTGCTGATATAGATATTTAAAATAATAATAATATTACTTAACTAATAATTTCTTAACTAGTTTTGTGTATCGGAATTCTACAAAAGCATTAAGACAAGAATTAGCAGTTTGTGTGAAGTTGTTGAAATCGAAACGAGAGCAATTTGGTGAGCTAAGATTTCATATTTAAATGATAATCTAAGATTATTGTGTCAATTGGGATTTGACAGAGAGTAACCTTATCTGTGCTATGATAAATAAAATATTTTATCTTGTTCTTACGCATCTTCAGTTGGGAGTCAGTGTTTATTGATCAGTATATTAGACTGAGTTATGGCCCGACACGTAAATAATGAGGAGCGAGCTTTACAATGTTATTTCTTGTTGATTTGTATCACGTACAAATTATATTTGAATCATTCATGGTTGCAGATAAAAAGTACACGGTTGCATTCCTTTTCCCTATTGTTTTTCCCTCTGAGTTACAATTCCTGTGGCAATTCACATGTCACCAAGACCATTAAGGGCCAGTTCAAGGCAGCTCCGTGCACAAACCGGGATCAGAGTCTTAAGTTCAACATTTTTAAAGTGACACCCACTTTTCGAACGTCATTTTTTACCGCTCTCTTTAAGAGTCGAGAAATAACAAAACCCAGGGCACGTGATGAGGCATAAAAGGAAGGAACCCCACCCGACAGCCACATGGTGGCAAGGAGAAAGAATAGCATTTGCTGCAAAAGAAAACGTTCCAAACTCGCAAGCCCTTATGTCAACACCGAACCGGGCGTTTGCTTGCCGTTTGCAGGTGCAGAACCAAGCCCTGGAAGTTTTTCTTTTCGACCAAACTCTTCTTTCTTTCTTTCCAACAAGCGTAGGTGATCACAGCTTGACCTTTAAAGCGAGTTTTTAGCTCTTTTCGCTGGTAATTTCGTGTTATCTTTCGAGGTGAGGTTTCCGCGACATTACATTGTTGTTCTTTTTTTTTCTTTTTTCTTCTTCCCGTTTAATAATTTGTTCGGTGTTATTCTTTGCCCCTACGACTTTATTAGAATAATATTAAAATCATCTGTCAGTCTTTTATTTGCTCTTCAGTTGAGGAGATGAGGATTTCATTGTTTTGGTTAGGGATACGGCGGATACGTTAAAATGACAGAAATTGAAAAAAAAAATCAATTGTATTAATGTTTTGATTATCTCCCGTTTCATACGGGGATGTTGAACTTGTGTGCCATTCTGTTAAAAACGAAAATTGGTTTAACTGTTCATAAAACGTTTCTATTCAAAATATATATTTTTTACTATAGATATTTCCAATATTTTTCCATAACAATAGTTTTAGCTATTTATTTATTTCGAAAAGGATCAAAGATCAAGCGTGCTTGGTTATCAGAAATAAATCTTTTTTTTTTTAGGTTCTTATATATTTACTAGCTGATACTCACCCGCTTCGCTGGGCAGACGATAATATTATATTTCTCAACCTATACGTAAAATATTAAGAAAATTTTCAATTTTTAAACGATAATTATAATCTAAATTTAAAATTTTAAGAAATTGATTGTTTTTAATAATGGTTATCCACCACTTTTAAAAATATGAGAAAAACAAAAAAAATTAGTAAAAAGTCACCCCATTTATATATATATATATATATATGGATAAAATTCATTCCACCCTATACATGTTACACCTAATATAGACAACCTTTTGTTAGAAGATTCATCATGTGCTTAGCTTTCAAATGAAATAGTCTATCATAAGATTTTTGTCCTAATTTGCAATACTAAAAAAAAAAGTCGAGCAAGTCGGGACGTCCAAAATGTCTTACGTATATCATAGCGTCTTGAGTTCGTTCATGCATGTAGCGACGTTCTACAGTAAACGAAGATTGTCTTGCATGTGCGCTACTTCGTATGAAGTAACCATTTTAGTATTTTTCAAAATCCCGCTAAGTTTTGGAGCTAAAGTACATTTTCACCAACCGTGGGATTCCAAACTCATTGATTTCTATCGCTAAATATGTATGTTTATTATTTTCGACATGTACGAAATTTCACATAAAGAGCCCCTTCCCCAAAATCTTACCAATCCTCCATCAGGGCTTCATTATAAAATTATTTGGTATTTTTCCATTCCGCACGCACAAATCTCACCAAGTAAATTAAATTGGTGGCAACACACAGTACATATATAAAAAAATATATTCCGTTTGGCGTCGGTCGTATCATTTTTGGCGATAAAGTCGCCAAAATTACTTAACCGACGGATAAGAGTAGATTAACGGATTAAAATTACATTTTGGATAAGACTTCCGTAAAATCCGTTCTTAGTGAGCGTCTACATCGCAAAATGAGTAACTATGCTAAATTCCAAGTCAATCGGTTGTATAGTCTTTGAGATCTCGTGATGAGTCAGTCAGTGGTATTTCGCTCATATATATATATAGAGAGAGAGAGATTTACGTTAAAACTTGCATTATTTGGTTATTTTTGGATGGTGGATTAATTGATTGATTGGTTTTATTAAAAAATGTCACACGAGGAGCAACATGAAGGCTACTGGCGACAGACCTCGTAATTCTGAGCCTTGGTCAAGTGACGAGGACGATACCTGAGATGGCACCTCCCTCTCCTTACAATTTTTGGATGGAGTTATGTGTTGTAAATGCCTGTTAATTTTTGACATCTTAAATTTTCCAATAAAATCATATGAAATAATACTCTCTTCTTGCTCAGGATTAGACATCTACACTACGTAGGGTCTATCCAAGGCATTGGGAGGGGGCTAAAAATGATATTTAAAAATGACATAAAATGGTATAATTGTCTTATGATAAGATCAGTAAAAAAAGATTTAAAATCTCTTAAAAAGTCTTATTCTCATTGTAAATAATTCATTCACTTGAATCCTCCTTCCTCTCTCTTTCCTTTCATTAATGTTTTTTTTAAAAAAATTAATATGTGCATTAAAGCACGTTTTTAATGTGCTTGTTTTAATTTTAAGCAATTCCAAGGACTCTATATCAAACTGAGTAAAGAGTCCACCGAACTGGCACTCGCCACTATATGATTATTGTTGGATAAATTTTCCAATCGCTTTGTAACGCTTTTAAAGCATTAAGAAATGAAATTGAAAATTTTATGTAAGCAATTTACTATTTTTTAAATTAATTTGTTTCTTGAAGTGTTTTTTTTTTAGTAATGTACTATTTAGCTTTTTTTTTCAATTTTTTTTTTAATTGTATTCCAACTTAGCATTTTTCTTTCTTCTTGTTTTAATTGCAAATGAACTACTGTAAAAGAAAAAAAAAATATTTAAAGTTATATTTACAGATAATTGTAAAAAAGACAAAAAATTTACAGCAGTTTTTTGAAACGAATAAGAAATGGAATTGAGAAAAGGGAGCAAAATAAATGGGCTTGCTCCTTTGTCGTTGTTTTCCTCAAAATCTTTACACAAGAAAAAAAAAAAAAAAAAAATTTCAAAAAGCGTTAAATGTTAAATTATTTCAAACACTAAAAAGAAGCATAATGTGCATAAGTTGGTATTTAGTATTTAAAAACATCTATATCGAGCTCAAATTGTTATCTATTGCAGGATTATAAAACCGAAACCTTAAAAGAGGCGGAAATATCTGAAAGCTCAAGGTTGACTCAACTTAATGTTGATGTATAGAAATCAAATTTGAGAGAGAGAGAGAAATAGGCACAAAAAGCAAGACAGATTAATTTTC
Organism: Nephila pilipes; assembly: GCA_019974015.1. Lineage (NCBI taxonomy): Eukaryota > Metazoa > Arthropoda > Arachnida > Araneae > Nephilidae > Nephila > Nephila pilipes. The sequence goes on along the minus strand of BMAW01024032.1, from coordinate 17,246 downwards.
TATATTGAATACGCTATATCAACAAGTGATATATTTTAAAATGTTACTAATTTCTCGAAGAAACAATTCATTTTTTCTTGCACGAAAATATAGCTCGTATTTTGTAAGCTATTTTCTAATACATGGATAGATTTTCTAAATATTATAGACATTGTTGTAATATGCGAATATACGAGGTGTGGTTATTGAATAACGAAACTGACACTGCTACAGACGAAGTACGCATGCACCAAACGTCAGCGACCGAGAGCTACTTAGCGTGAAGCCTTCTCTTTCGAATGCAGTGCTTCTCATTTCTGTAAACAAATCCGTATATCGGTAATCTTTGTTCACATTAAAAGTTATTTTTAGTTTCGTCGGAAAAATGATAAGTGAGTAACGAATTGTTGAGAAATTTCTTTTGAAACTTGGAAAAAACGCAACTGAAACATTAATTATTGAAAGAAGTGTATGGCAATGAATGTTCATCGCGTGCACGTGTTATTGAGTGAGAAGACGTTGAAGATGATTCATGTCCGAGTCGTTCTTCTACATCAAAACGGATGGCAATATCGAAAAAATCGGTAATCAGGTTTGATCTGACAGGAAGATAAGTATTCGTGCGATTGCCGAGACTGTATGAATTGATAAAGAATCCGTTCGGCAAATTTTTCCACCAAGACAATGCGCCGTCTTATTCCACATTGCCCGTGAAGAGGTTTGTAGCCAAGTATAGCATTCCAGTGTTAGACCTTCCACCTTATTCACCGGATCTTCCGCCATGCTATTTCTATTTGTTTCCTTAGATGAAATCTGCATTCAAAGGAACGAGACTTTAGTCCGTTGAAGCTGTGAGAGAAAGTGGCGCGCGTCCTGAAGGAGCTGATGACAGAAGAATTCCAGCACTTTTTCGAACAATGGAAAATTCGCATGGAGCATTGTACGCATAGAGGAGGGGTGTATATTGAAGATGATAAAAAGTGAATATGTATGACCAACGAAATAAAATGTTTTGCAGCGTCAGTGTCGTTACTTAAAAGCTACATCTGGTATGCGTTATAAAAATGTGGAAGTTTTTCCTTTCTCTCTGTACTACTCAACTCACAGAAGTAATTCCATTATTCGAAGGTTAAACATTCTGGAACAAGACACAGATCTTTGCATTCAAACTATTGTACAAGCTCTCAGTTTGAGAGGCACCCGCATAAAAAAAATAAGCCTCGTCTGGCGGAAAACAATAAACAAACAAACAGAAATGGTGAAAAATAAATCCGATTTACGACTAAATTAATTCAGGAGTTTGACTGTGTTTATTAACACCACACAAAAAAGCAACACGGGGACCAAAATGGGTTTTCACGTGTTTTGGGCTACTCTAGAACATAATTCGATATGAAAACCTCAACTTGTGAATGAACCATATCTTATAATAATTAGCAATGATATATATATATAACAAGTGTATCGAATAGGAAAGAGAGTTTGGATGGATGAGATAGATTGGGGGCGTTTATATGATGCGAAGAGTTTGAAGGTTGGAGAGAATTTTGTGTACACGACATTGGTGTCAGAAGGTTATACAGTCGTCGAATAAGTGAGATTGGAATCGGACTCAGCATATCATTTTGTTCCAGACGCGGTTCCACATTTGGAGTTATTGATAATTTCAAGTTAATCTTTAGCTGAGGACTTCATTCATAACAGAGATATTGATTACTGATTATTCTTACAAAAAAAATAATAATTGCTTAAGGATTTGTCTGTCTGACTACTTAATTGACTGATTACTAGTGAATTCAAAGGGATTTTGAATGATTATGTATTGATGTCACACTTAGAAGCCATACGAGGAACATTGGCGACGGGTCTAGAAAATTTGAACTTCGGTCAAGTGACGAAGACGACATCAGAGTTAGCATCTCCCTCTCCAAACTACCACATCACGTCAACGGGAGAAGTTATGTTCTTGTTAGATTTAACGTGCATCAGCCGCGCGCTACATGGTGGGTCAAAAGTGGCATCGAGCCCGTGACTAGACGGAAACAACGCCGGTCGCGAGTCCGCGACTGTGACTGCTATATAATCCGAATTCAAATGGAGCAAATCTTCGATAACGAAGCGGGGGTGTCACAGAGCTATTGCCGATGTAATTTTAAGGATGTAACGCGGAGAACACCTGAATTGGCACCCCCTTTCCTAAGCTCTTCACCACGCCACAAGAGGACTCGGAACCTCCACATATTTCATGTGCATCAATCACAATATATGATGGGTGTTTAGTGGAGTCGGAATCGAACCCACGATTCGATGGAAACAAAATAGTCTATCATGATCACTCGGTTACTATTTCCGCTATCACGAGTTAATGACTAAATCCTAAATCCAGGTGGCCACGGTAGCCTAGTGGTTATGATTTCGGATTCGTGGTCGGCGGTTTTCGTTCAGCCGTGGGTTCGACCCTTGGCTATCAAAGACTCGCCGTGTAGCCGGTGCTGATGCACGTTAAATCTGTCAGGGCCCAAAGTCCTGCCGTTGGTGTGGATGTTAGGAGAGAGAGATACCAGTTCAGGAGACATCCTCGTCATTTGACCGAGGCTCGTAATTACGGGGTCTGTCGCCAATAGCCTTCGTGTTGCTTCTAGTGCAATATTAATAAAAACTAAACTAAACCTAAATCCAGACTCCCCACATTCAAGTTAAATCCGCATTATCTATTACAACAGAAACTTTAATTCAGAGCAATGCTCCTCTCTCAATTTTTAATAACTTACTAATCACACAATTCCCTATTAAGTTTAGATTTAATTAATATTTATGATAAGGAAATATTTCCTACATGTATGAAAGGACATCCGTAATTTGCACTCCTTCGAACTTCTAAATAAGGCATACAATCAACTTATCTCTTCTTCTCTCATCTCGACTGCATCTGAGAATAGGCTTCTGAGCGAAACTAAGAGATGCAGTTCACTTCAATTCATGGAACATTTGCATGAATCCTTTTCGGGAAACGAACATAAACTCGTTAAAAGAAATAGAATCAATGGAATGGAATAAATGCAAACAAAGTGACGTAATAAATAAAAGAATGAATAAACAATCGCAAGAATCTATATAAATTCTAAACATTTTTCTAAATAATAAAGTTCCAAGTTTGGGTTTCTTTTCTTTCACTTAAACAGCGCCAAATAAAGATTAGAGATTAATATTGTCCACCTAATTCGATTTTTAAGAGATGATTCTGCCGGTTTGGCCACTGAATTTCTTTTACTTACTTTTCACAATCCATTGTGATATTATACTGTTATATATTTTTCTGTCTTGATTTTTTTTTCTCTTTCGTCTTTGTTAGTTACAGACTGGACCAAGAATTAAATTTAACTCGCTGCTAATTTACATTCGTAGAGATATTACCGCTCCAGGCAAGAATTATTCTCAGAAATATTTAGGTAACAATGTCAGCCGAGTTAAATGAACCATTTAATCAAATAATGAAATGCGTAGAAAGTCATTACAACTTGTGAGTCCAGCTGTTATTTTATCTGCTTCTGTAGTGCTCTTAATTAAGCAATTTATTGCTTTATTAGCTGCTACTGTAGTCGGAGAAAGCATGCGTTTCCTGTGCTTTTGTGTTCGTTGTTTGTGTTGTGCATGTTACTTTATTTCCGACTTCCCACCGTTTTGATTGAGTTGAATGAATGATGATATGTTTCGAATGAACATTTTCGTAGAATGCTTACAAATTATCTTTCGCTTGCTTTTGCAGTGAAGAACATTTAAACACGAAACTAAATGGGTTGAAATATTCTTTCATATTAAACAATGCTTGCATGAAAACTCTTATATTTTATTAATTCGATTTCCCGCAGATATTTCACATGCAAGTACACACATTGAAAGTCTGCATATTTCTAATTTGAAAATTATATATAATTTAACACCAATATTTAAATATAAAACGAACTAAGAAGTTATTTCGATAATTAAAAATCAAAACGTATGAAAATTACACTGAACCAATGAGAAAGAAGATAGATCAAACCATAAAAATAAAAAGATAAAACATCGTATGCAGAAAAATGAATAAAAATCAAGTTTAACTGTATAAGAATTATATATATATATAAAATTCCCAAATAAAATAAATTAAATGAAAAATAAAATGACAGATACTATACATAACAAAAAAGATATAGTAAATAATAAAGAAAATATAAATTTAAAAAAAAACAAAATAAAGAAAAGATAAAAGTGAAAAAACGAAAATTTTGAAGAATAATATATTCAAAGTTGTAACAGACTGTTATAGGCTGGTTTTTCTAAATATTTATGTACTGTCAAACACATCCTATTAGATACATTCTTTACTGAATTCTGTCAACTTTCGTTTTTCATCAACTACTTAAATGTGCTTTTGCAAAGAGTAGGGCGCTATAGCAAAACTTTAATTCATAAAGTGTAACATGACTTGAAAATTTTGGGAACCACTAGTCTATTAAATTACAAATTTTCGGGACTTGTTTTTGCTCTCTATTTCAACCTTAAGATACTCTTTCAATCTACGAAGCATTTATAATTCGCATTCTACTTTTTATAGGTATGCAACTAACTCGACTGCTCACTTTTTCTGCATTTTTAAAATTATATTTGTAAAGTCTGGAAAATATATGCTTACCGATTACCCGACAATACCTTACTTTTCATTACTTCAGCAAGTTTATTTTACAACGTTTTTCTGAATTTCACTTGGTGTGTATGTGAGTGTGTGTGTGTATGTGTGTCATCAAATTTTCGATCGTTAATTTAATCAACTTCCCATCAAGCTAGAGCTTTGAAATTTTGGGAATCGTTCGTACTCGCCTAACAATGCAATATTTAGACGTTTGCGACAAGTTTTGACTAATATTTCAATAATTTTAATAAGTCAAAATATTCTTTCCTCTCGGCGCTTTTAGGATTGAGGAAAAAATTTCTTTCCCTGGGAACACCGGGCACTCTCCACGCAGCATGTGGTATCGTAAACCTTTTGTACTCACAAAGGGGAGATACTATCTCCCCTTTACTATCTCCGAGATAGTAAGGGTTGCTGACTTTTAGTCAGTAATCATTCGCAAGAAAGAAAGTTTCCAATATTTGGCGCCATGTCTTATCACAAGAATTTTTTCTGAATTCTGGTTCCCATTTTTTTTTTAATAGAATGACTTGCAAACTTTCAAATGCAATAGGCTTTGTTTATGACACTTGTGGCCCATGAAGTGAATTAAACCAAGTTAATAATTTATATACATAATGTGTATTTGTAAAATAGTGACTTAATTAATATATGAGAGGCTTTTTATGTCGGTTATTATAAGGATATGAAATTATTCAAATTTTTAACTTTTAAGTGATTTTTTTCAAAACATGCTTTTTTCAAATTTCGCATAAAACGTATGAAATACTAATCATTAGAAATGGATGAAAATCTGTATATATCTTCTAATTATTATTCTCTAGAACCTAAACCTGAATTTAAAGTAATTGCACAAAATAAACTTTTTTTTTATTTAATTTTCTAAACTTTGAAAAATTTACAAATTTTAAACTTTAACCTTTTTCTTTTTTTAAAAAAATAAGTATTTTGAAAAAATAGCTTCAGGACCTGGAAAAAAATATTAAGTTTAATTTGAGACTATTTTGGTGGTATTCGCATAATATTTGAATACGTTTAACGTGAAGTGAAACTCACATTTCCTGAAAGAAAAAAAATTCGTCTTCAATATACAATCAATAACTTCTTTTTAAAAAGCAAATTTTTATATTTAACTACCAAATTACTCATTTGAAACCACTTCAAACTCACAAGAAAAGTCCATCGTTTTGAGTTGATTTTTATGCATAGGGATTTTTACAGAAGGGTACAATACAGAAGGTTTTTTTTTAAGCATTTTAGATGCATTTTTCGAAAGTTAAAGGTCCTAATACCCCTTGATACTCAAATAAGAGGATGTTCTCCACAATTCAATCTTAAATACTAAGCGAGTACTAATAAATCCTATGATCCATCAAAGAGTACGCTTACCGGAATACGATGCGAGTATCTCCTTCAATTGCTCCGACAGCGTTGTGACCAAATCTCACCAAAACCATCTTGATACCGCGTGATCTTATTATACTTCAATTCAATTTTCTCTAACTTTCATGCAACGGGGTTATCTCTATTCACTCCACTTCTAAAATTTTACTACATTTGCATCATCACGTTTCATTTGATTGGGAAGAAGCTGGGAACTTAAATATATAATCAGAAAGTAACCCCAGATGTTAGTAGAAGGGAAAATTCGCGGATGGAGACTTATCCGCAAATTTACAGTAGGTGTCGTCCTCTTCACTTGACCGAGGTTCGAAGTTACGAGGTTCATCACCAATAGTCCTCGTATTGCTTCTAGTGTGACGTTAATAAAACCAACCGCGAATTCACAGCATTACAAACAGCCCTTGTTACAAAAGTTGTATGCTGAGTGTCTATGACGCTCAACTTTTGGAATAGATAATATTGCTATTGTATAGGCTATTAAATTGTGTTTGTATCCCTCCGCATCAAGCAACATTGCAGTTGGGTACCACAGGGAACAAAATCTGTTCGACCTCTTCCATACGGGTGCGATGGTCATTTGCATCAAGAATGAAGAGGAACTCACCGAATACTATAAGGATGGTTTAAAATGTACCGGTGGTAAAAATGAAAAATGTGAATGGAGGTAACTATCTGTAGTATTGTCCAGTGATCGTTTTTCTTTTTGTAAAAAGTCCACGAGTATGACGCTCTTCGCATTCGAAAAATTAGTCGCCATATCTTTGCCAACTTGGCACAAAATGACAACTCTATTTTGATTTGGCGGCAAATAGTTACTTAAACAAAATTAATCTGTAGATCAGTGCCAATTTTGTCTCGCATCTAATGTCACTATAAAGGAAACCATGATGACTGAATACGACACTAATTCTCACGACTTTGTCATTACGATACGATTTTGTTGATTAGGGAGGGGAGGGGCTCAAGACAAATGTCTGACTTGTTGACCTCAGCATAAAGGAGCCTCAGCCAAGCGCCGTATTATTGATGGTACGGAGCCCTTTGTGCAGAGGACAATGATGCTATTGGAGTAATTCGTGTCTGGAGTACTATCTGGCAATCGTGGCAGACATACTTTTTCCAGAACATTCATTTTGTCGATGCATGTCTTGCTCAATTATTGCTACCGTCTTCTGTGCTCAGTTGAGTCCGTATGGCCTAAGGAGCTCAATTCATAAGACAGATACGATCACACATTTCCTGCTGATAACTTTCACTAATGTAGTACTATTTGGTTGTACTTACAAATTTCACTCACAGTTTGAACAATTTCTAATTTAATAACAAGTTAATAATATGCAACATTAAGGCTTTCTCTCCCAAACTTTTCGTAATAAAAATAGTATATTTTTGCTTTTTTAAACATAATGCCGATACTTTTAAACTAAGTGCGGTAATATTGTTAACAAATATTCTTTGTTTTTAAATATATTAAGTGTAAAAAGTAAAAATTAACTCTGCAGTGATTGGCTGGTAATACTTGTACCTATCTTGCAACCGTGGCATCACGAAAATTGAGATTATTCGCATCCAATTTTCGTCATGACCAGCACCTTTCCTACGGCGAAACCAAACGGATAAGTTAGTTTTCTGCATAAAAGATTTGTGAGTGCTTTGGTACGTATTATTTGTGACTCCAGCGAGTCAGTCTTATTTATTATGTTGTGTCTAGCATTCGAAGCATTTGCAACTAAAAGTGAATAGTTAGCTAAAAAAATATCGTGCATTTTCAAAGTACTTGTTCGAAAAAAGAATTCAATGTTTTAATTTTGAAGGTAATAATAATAATAATAAAAAAAAAAAGAGTAATTGTTCGAAATAAAATCAACGTTTTAATTTTGAAGATAATAATAAAAAAAAAGAATAAATTCTTACGAAAGTTCTTCATATAATCTTATATCATTGTTTGACTTGAATAATAAAAATTGTAACACCGTAAATGACTTTCTAAAATGCGACCAGAAAATTTCAGAATTCTTTACACTCGAGTGTCTTCCTCGTTACTGTATTCTATCGATTTTCAAATTCAAAGTTTAGGAGAGCTTTTAGATTTTATAACAGTTTATTGTCATTCGGACGTACACACACGTATAAACAAATAGTTCAAATCAGAAAGTGGGGGGAATTATCTTTCTAGAGAGCGATTCGAATTCGACGCATTCGCAGCATCGCCATGTTCTCAAGTTCTGTTTACTTTCTGCGAAATCGACTGGCGTTGCCAATCGCAGTTTAATAAACTATACACAAATAATTGAGCGCTCGCGATACTCGTCACTTGACCGAGGTTCAAAACTATGACGTCCGTCACCAAAGGCCCTCGAGTTTCTTTCAGTTCGACTCTAATAAAACCAACCAACTAACTAGAAATAAACCTTGAAAAAAGAAAATTCTGAGATTGTCGTATACATATTTTTTCCTCTTCTCTTATAAAGAACCAGAAAGAAAGAAAAAATTGTTATTCCAGAGAATTAATTGATGAATTGTATTGTAATAATCTATTCTAAAAGTGGAATGCAAAATGTGAATAAAGTACATGTCTAGAGATTCTTTCCTAAACTAAGTTAAATTATTCCTTTTATAACTATCTTTAGGTTGTCGCTAATTGCTTGAACCAGTTTCAAATTTTCTCATGGGATAAAAAAAGGGAAACGAGTTTCCAAGATTAGAATTACCGTAAAGAATGAATAATAATTCGAAATAAAAACCAACGTTTATAAAAACAACGTTTTTATATGGTGGCAAAGTTTATTAGAGAAAATTATTGAAATATTAGTTAAAACTGTTAGTTATTTTTAATTTTAAAATTCACTTAAAAAGAGACATTTGTGAGAGTATTAAAAAATTCATAATACTCATAAAATCAAAACATGCATTTGAAAGTTTGTAAGTCATTCTATTAAAAAAAGAATGGGAACCAAAATTCAGAAAAAATTATTGTGATAAGACACGGCGCCAAATATTGGAAACTTTCTTTCTTGCGAATGATTACTGATTAAAAGTCAGCAACCCTTACTATCTCGGAGATAGTAAAGGGGAGATAGTATCTCCCCTTTGTGAGTACAAAAGGTTTACGATACCGCATGCTGCGTGGGGAGTGCCCGGTGCTCCCAGAGGGGGAAAGAAATTTTTTCCTCAATCCTAAAAGCGCCGAGAGGAAAGAATATTTTGACCTATTAAAATTATTGAAATATTAGTTAAAACTTGTCACAAACATCTAAATATTGCATTGTTAGGCGAGTACGAACGATTCCCAAAATTTCAAAGCTCTAGCTTGATGGGAAGTTGGGTAAATTAACGATCGAAAATTTGATGACACACACACACACACGCACACACACCAAGTGAAATTCAGAAAAACGTTGTAAAAATGCGTAGGTTGTGTGTGTGAAGTATACAACTTTCTTTATCTTGCACAGCAACTAAAACAATGCATTATTAAAATGATGACTGGTTTATTGACATATAATTAAATGCTTCAGTGATATCTATCTAAAGAAAATTAATAACATGTTTGAAATACTTTCATTAGTTGTAGCTTCTTTTTCGTGCCTTGAATGATGAAAATATTTAAATGTTCTAAAACTATAAAAATAATATTTCAGTGAAATGAAACCAAGTAAATTGTATGTCTAAGTCGATTCCTTTAAATTATTTGATAATACATTTTACTTTTTAAAAGTGTTGTTCAAAAAGTACTCGTATTAAGAATTAGAACCGTGGTATTAGGATGGAGAAATTCAATGCAGTATTATCCACCAATTGTTTTCTCTTTTTTTAAGAAGTCCGTGAGTACGATGTTCTTCGCGCCTAAAAAATCGTCACCATAACTTTTCCGACCGTCTTCGCCTTTTTGGGAAAAATTCCTAGGTCAATCTCCGATAACCCTCATGTTGTATCTAAAACCGTAGTTAATAAACAATCCCAGTGGCCGCGGTTCCTTAATGGTTCATGTTCGAGGACTCTTCTTAGATGCTTTCTTGGTAGCTGTTGGTTTTGCCACTTTCTCAGGCTTAGGAGCAGAGGCCTTTGACTTAGCGGTTTTTTCTTTGCTTATTGTAGTCATTCGGAATGATCCACAGGGCCCCTTTCCTTTGGTCCTCACTAGATTCTAGATGTACCGCCATTTCTCACGTATTTTTTGATGAAAGGAGACAACTTGTCAATGTAGGCTCCAATGTATTTTTTATCGTCTGGAGATGATGCGCCATGCTCTTTTAATGTGGAAAAAGTCATATTCCTCATTTCTGATATTTTAGTATATAATATTTCTCCAAATTCCTCCTTACTTAAAAAGATTCATTTTGTCAATTCTTTCGCACTTCGGCGTAGGACATTTTCTCCGAGGTATCGGGGGATGTTATTCTACCCTGTGGAGGGGGAGATAGCTGATGACCTTGAGTGTCGCTTCTGTATTGAACCCTTGACCAGTGGGTCCGAAGAAAGTTGACTGGTCGCTTTTTGCTGCGCTCTAACCAACTAGGCTGAAAAGACGTTTCTTCTGGCTCTGTTGCAGAAGAGAATCCTTGTAGCACCATTTGGTGTGACAACTTAATTTGTTTTGTTCTGTTTGTTTGGCGTAAATGTGAATCGATTTCCACTGGAGGTTGTTTCTCAGAAACAACTGCAATGACAAATATCAAACCTTTTTTTTTCTCTCTCTCTCTTTGCTTTCTTTAGATGGTAACTTGCAGTAGAGAGGCATGTTTCATGTTTGGGGGTCGCTTGTTCAAGATCCATTTCCTCTGAAGACCACCGTGAGGAGTAATAATGGCTGCAACTCTTTTATTCAAGTGTGCCTCTAGTTTTACTCCTTCCTGAAATTTGGAGGCTAAAGGCAATGCAGCTGATCACCCCAGTTATTATAGTAATGCTCATTTATATGTCCTCGCTTATTCACACTCTCACATCAAATAACGTCATAAAAAAGCCCTTAAGGTTAGTTAAATAGAAAATCAATAGCGAACCCAATACAATATTAAATAAGCACTATCTCATCAAAACCAAAATCAATCAGTTTTAGAGCACTTTTCATATTCGTTTAAATCATTTTAAATTACAAACTAGCCTTTCCAAGGAAAGAATGCTGCAAAGCCAGATGTATAAGTTAAGTAACATAAATATTTCTTTTTAAGATTAAAATTCATTAATTTTTACGAAACATCAAATATATGATTTTACGAAACAGGAAAGAAAAATTATAAAAAAAATTAAGGATATTTAATTTCAAGAAAATAAAGTAAAAAAGAAAAACTAAATTTAATTCCTGAAAACGAAAAAAATAAATAATAATAATAATTGAAAATAATTGAAATTAAATAATTATTAAATTAATAATTGAAAATAAAGGAAATAATATCGGGGCTTTATAACTAACTTTTACTTAGAGAATGTGCATGAATAGCATAATTAATCAAAATGTTTTTTTATTAAAAATAATCAAAACGAAATAGAAAGAGTTTTTGCCAAAGAACTTGTAACACTATCCACACTATCCTTCATTATTTAATTCTACTGCCATCTTCCACTCTGATATACTAGTTAGTAAGAATTAAACTCCAATTGAAGATAGCAAGTCAAGATATTTTATTAATAATCGCTGAAGAATCGATAAGGACGCTCTCTCTCGAATCCCTCTTAATTCGTCAATTCTAGATCATGATCTATCAATTAAACCTGAGCTTATATAATCACTCGATCTGATTCAAACACATTAACACTTTAACTCGAATTCGCTTCAGCCCAAAAAAGATAATTAAGATGCTTCAATCCAAATTTAAATCTCCATCAGTAGCTCGTTATCATCTATCTCCCTTTATTTTCTTTCAATTCCATTTCCTTTATATATAATTTTTTTTATATATATATTCATATAAATATAGAAAAATATATGTATATCATTATCTCTGAATCAACTAACCGCTCTTCTATCTTCTTCTAATTTACCTAACCAAGTTTGCCTTGGGTTGGGAAAAAAATTGTAATTTTTACTCAATTCAAATTACTATAAAGTCCTCGAGGCTGGTGAAGAGAAAATTGTGAATAGTCGAACGTCACAACTTATGATCACACAGTTGATAAGATCAAAAAAATAAATAAAACAAACAATATTGATCACTAAGAAGATTTTTAATGTACATTTTTCAATTTGTATTTACATTATTATTCCAACATTACATAATTCTTCGGATCTGTTTTAGACACACACACGAAAGCAACCTTATAAGTTTTTTCACCACTGTTAAATTCCTAAATTATTTTAAGCATAATACTTATAAAGAGTACGTAATTTTTCTACATTTGAAGATTAGTGGAAAATTTAGATTAGTTTTTATTAACGTTGCACTAGAAGCAACACGAGGGTTATTGGCGATGGAACTCATCATTTTGAACCACGGTCAAGTGACGAGGACGACACCAGAGCTGGCATCCCCCTCCTAACTTCCACACCACACCAACGGAAGGACTTTGGGCCCCGACAGATTTGACGTGCATCAGCCCCGGCTACACGGCGGGTCTTTGGTGGCCAAGGATCGAACCCGCGACTGAACGAAAACCGCCGGCCACGAATCGGGAACCTTGACCACTATGCTACCACGGCCAGATTAGTAGTTAAAAAAAGGAACGAGTGTATATGCGAAAGTTGAGCAACACAAACAGCGACCGAACTGCTACGAAAGAAGAGCTTCTACTATTTTAAAACATGTTGAAAATTAGCAGTAAAATTTTAAACTCAATCACCAATTTCGATAATCAGATATCAAACGTCTTAAATATCTATGAGTTATCAATCTTTAGTGTTGATTTCCCGATAATCTTTACCCTTAAAGCTGAATCGCTCTTTCACTAGCCGAGTTGACATTGATGAATAGCTTAAAATAAATCTTTTTTGTGTGTGCGTAATTGATGCTATTTCATTTCAATTATTTTTTAAGAAACCCTACTCGAAACGTACTTTTGCCTTCTTTTTTTCAATGAGAATGAAATAGAAAAATATTACGAATAATTAAAGTATCTGTTTCGAACGTGTACTGAAAGCAAAAAGAAAAGAAAATTCAGTAGCTTCAAATTTATATGGTGACAATGATTAACTAAAGGTTATTTATGTTGTATGTGTTCTCATACAAATGATACATAAACGTATCATTTTAAGCATCAAAATAATATGTTATTGAGGAAATTTTGATTTGCTTTGATTGTTAACATCGCAATGAGAAGCAATACAAAGCCTATTGGCGATGGACCTAATAATTTTGAACCTCAGTCGTGGCGAGGACAACAACTGAGCTGGCACCTCCTTCTCCAAACTCCCATGCTTTTTAGACCTCAGATTTGAGATCTCAACCACGTTTAGCGTGCATAAGCCACGCTTTAGTTTAGTTGTTATTAACGTCGCCCTAAAAGCAACACGAATGCTATTGGCGATGGACCTCGTAATTTTGAACCTTGGTCAAGTGACGAGGACGACACCTGACCTGTCACCCCCTCTCCTAACTTCCACACCACACCAACGGGAGGACTTTGGGCCTCAACAGATTTTATGTGCATCAACCCCGGCTACACTGCGGGTCTTTGATGGCCAAGGATCGAACCCGCGACTGAAAGAAAACCGCCGTCCGCGAATCCGAAACCATGACCACTAAGCTAGCACGGCCACGCATAAGCCATGCTACACGGCAGGTCTTTAGTGGCATCAAGACACGAACCCGCGACTCGACGAAACCAAAGCCGGTCGCGAGTCCGGCTTTGGTTTCATATGATTAGGCACATATGATTCGAAATATTAGAAACTATACATAAAAATGAAAATTTAATTTTAATATAGTGAACTGGGGGTTTCCATTTAAGCAATGAGTTTTCGCTCACTTTATTTTAAAAACAAACAAACAGATATCTTATTTATTCCTGAGAAGAAAACTTAACATATTGCTTTTTTTTTTTGTTAAACCATTTACTTTACTTAATTATGACATGAAATGTATTTTTTCTGTAATTATTGACAAACATACATGAACGAAACATTCTGATATTCTCTGTATAACATCCGCCTTTTCATAAAATCCCGGAAATGTGTAGACATTACCCTGCAACAGTCTATTTTCAGAATTTCTCGAGAAATATTTTCTTTCAAAAGCTGTTAGACACGTCGCCCAATAAAAATTCCCTGAAAAATTCTCTGGAACGTTGGATAAACGCCTTCCACAACAAAGGCATCTTCTTTTTTTGTGGAGGAATCTGACCCAGCAAGGGCTTTTTCATGTTCACCTGTGAAGTGCTCTGCACTGTGACGAACTTTGACTCTTGCTTGAATCCGTGACCATATGAAGCCGTGCTATAAATTAGGTTGAAGAAAGCCAATAAGTTACTAAAATAATGCTTCTAATTTAGTTGTCGATGCACGTATGCTGATGTCAAGTAAGTTAAATATAGTTAACCTTCAGATAACTATGTCCTATTCTTAGACAGAGATACATACACCTCTTTTAATATCACCAGACTCTTAAATAGATAATAACACTTCATGAATTATGTTTTTACTCATTAAAGTTTCAACTTCAATCTATGAATTGTGATGTAAATAAATAAAATTTTAGCTGTCAGTTTAATAGATGGGCATTAGTTCTTTATATCACAACTTCTTCGATTTAAAAAGTAAATTATTTATAATTAAAAATACATCATTCGAAACCAACAAAAGGTGGGTTTTCTATTGAAAATGTCGATAAAATTTGAATCTTATTACGTTAGAATTACCTGCATAGGCAGATAATCATTCCTTGGTAAGCATTATCATGTTTTCAACTTTATGAATTATGTTTTTAACATTAAAATTTCTACTCCTGTCAATGAATCGTAATATAAAAAAAAAATTAGCTGCAAGTTTAACAGATGATCTTTAATTTTTTATATCACAATTTCTTCGAGTTGAAAAGGAAATTAGTTACAATTAAGAAAAACATCATTTTAAACAAATAAAATTCATTATAAAAATAAGGCTTTATTGACAAAAAAGGAACCATTGTAGGTTTAGAATGTTATGGAAAATGTCCATGTATTTGGAATCTTATTACGTAGAAATAACCTGTTTAGGCAGCGTTATTGCCTACTATGCATTATCATGTTATTCTACTTATCATTGTCGTGAATTATCGTGTTATCTTCTAAATTATCATGTTTTTACTCATTTAAGTTTCAACTTAAGGCTCCCGTTTACCCGCCATTTTGGTTTCGTGGACGTAATGTTAATCCTATGGAATTTTGACTTTAATTATCCCATCTTTATTATTTGATCTATTTGTATGCAATAAAGTGCATTTGAAAGAGCAAAAAATAATTAATGCTTCTGTGGAATTACTTTTTTCCTAAGATTCTTAAAAATATTTTTATTCTTATTTTAATTATTCGTTTTTGAGTTTTCCGATCTTTGAAGAATATTTTCAAATATTTTTAAAAATCGGAGGAAAAAAAGTTATTCCACAGAAGCATTCATTATTTTTTGCTCTTTCATATGCACTTTGTTGCATTCAAATAGATCAAATAATAAAGATGGGAGAATTAAAGTCGAAATTACATACTGATGAAATCAAAATGGTGGGTAGACGGGAGCCTTAAGTCCATCAATTGTAATATAATAAACATATGCTTAGCCGTTAATTTAACAAAAAGGCGTTATCACTTTATAACACAATTTCTTTAATTTAAAAATGAACTTATAAGGAAGAATAAATCGTTTTAAACTTATAATGTTAACTACCAAAACAACGATAATTTGTGGACAAAAAAAGATTTGTTGTAGGTTTGGAATGTTAAGCAAAGTGTCGTATTTTGGATGTTGTGCAATAAAAATTACCTTCATACATAGAATAATTTCTTGATATTCAGACGATATATATATAGTAAAATCTCTCTCTCTCTCTCTCTCTTTTTCTCTCGCCTAAAAAAATTAATATTTATCTCATTCAAAAGTAGACCCTTGTTGTGAAAATAAAATAAAAAGGTACATGTTTCAGCTAATCTACGAACAATTAAAAATAATTGAAATTCTATATGATTACAGCAGTCAATGAAATATTCATGATGTGATGAATATTGAAATGAGATGGACTAGAAGTTCTCAAATGTACAATTTTATTGAGTACGTTAACAATTCCCAAAGAGCTACACGAACAATTTTAACAAAAAAAAATGTATTTTTTTTTTTTTTTTTTTGGAAAAAGCACTTTCAAATGTTAAATTATTTCTTAAAAAACATGCTTATTCTGCAAATAACAGAGGTAGATCTAGATGTATATTTTTTAAAATTATATTATATATAGAAACTATAACTTAAATATTATACAACTTTTTATTTTTTAAAAAGACCTATCGCCATATTATTATAAACTTCGTGATTTTTTTTTTTTTTTCGATTGCCGCCTCCCCTTTTTTTCTCTCTTCTGACTTGGCTAGATGTTTTTTTCCTCATTTTTTTCCCATATACTAATTGTACGTATGCTCTTTTGTTTATCAGCTCATTCTTTTGTTACTCACCCTCAGGGGCTTACCTTCTTCAGGTAAGTATGGGTAGCACTTACCAGAGGCTTCCCATTGATCTTTTCTCTTTCCCATGAGGTTTACTGTATCTGGTTAACAAGGGCGATGCGTCCCCGAGATATAATAAGGATCCTTCTCCATTTTCAACTCTCTCTTTTGTCAACCAAATTTTTACCTTTTTCCAATTTTTCAAACGTCTAGATCACAGCTGCACCTTGTTTGGCGCCATATTTGGCTCTTGTGCCACCATCACTCATCCCCATTTCTTTTGCTACTCTGTGAATGTGTAGATTTGTTGTTCCTGTGCACTTTTCATGCTATCTGTGTTTTTGTTTGGTTTTTTTATTATATATATATATATATATATATATATATATATAACACCAATCAATAACTCCCGAGACTAACTCAGAGATGGCGCTCGTATTAAACCAGTAACCAGGTCTTTCTAGAGTACTAACCTTTGCTTGAAACGTGTCAAAATTTTAAGTCGATCGGACCAGAAACAGCTGAGTTATCGAGGTTGGAGTAAAGTCGTTTTGTAGTTTGTTTAAAAAATGGAAAAAACCGAGTTCCGTGTTCTGGTAAAACATTGTTTTTTAATGGGTAAAAACACCGTGCA
>BMAW01024026.1:0-10313 GCA_019974015.1 Nephila pilipes | reverse complement strand
CTGTTTTCTTTTTCCTTCTTTTTTTTTTTTTTTTTTGATGGCAATAATATCTTTTAAAAAATCCAAAAAAATCCTTTCAGAGGAAAAAAAAAACCATAAGCACAGTTGCAGCTTCTTCATAGCCACAAAACAGACCTTTTCATTTCACAAATAAAAAATATCGTTCCGGATAACTTCAAAGTAAAGTGTAAAATACGCGTGACTTGTTAGATATCACTTGATTTCTTCCAACCAATTTACAATATTTTTTCTTTGAATTTTAGTAGTTTCATTTAAATATTAATATTAGTGTTAAGAAGATATTAATACTTTAATATTTGTTTTATTTCCATTGTACTGCAACAATAATTACGTTTAGCTTAACCCGTTTCCGCCCAGCGTCATATTTATAGGACAGTTCATTTTCACCATTATAAATAAAGTTATTCAACGTTTTGCCAATTCTTTGTCTACCCCTTGAAGGGTAATGGTTTCACCCTACTTACTTAAACCGATTTGAACCGGATGGAATCATTTTTCAGCCAGCTGCAGACACGTAAAACTCGCCATTTTCATGATTTTTTCTTGCTGAATTTCATTGTAATCGTACGAAAAGGTTTTAAAGATAAGTTTAAATATTTTTTCAGAAATTATATTTCAGATATTCTATTAACAGATATCTTATAACGTTTTACAATTATTTTTAGTTTTATTAGTTTTAATTACAAATTTAAACTACTGTCCTAAAAATAGGTTGCTGGGCGGATTCGTTAAATTTTCTGAAATTTAGTTTATTTCATAGGTGTTCAAGATGTCGCGAAAAAAAGTTTTTAAAACTGCCGAGGAAGCTGTAGAACATTTATTTTCGGAGGAATTAGAGTCTGAAATGATTGTTTTGCCACCTGAAGTAGATGAATTTACAGATGAAGAAGGTTTTGATGACTATGACCCATCTGTAAGAGACATAATTTGTCCTATAATTTGTAAGTTGACCTAAGAAAGAGTGGATTTCGAGCAACAGGAACAATAAGAAGTGACAGAATACATCATTGTCAATTTGAAATTGATTCTACTTTGAAAAAGACTAGCCGTGGTTCACTTGATTTCTACTTTGATGTGAAAAATAAAATTACTGCTGTAAAATGGAATGATAACAAATACGTTACACTTGTGACAAATGTTGACATAATAGAGCCACTAACATCTGTTCCAAGGCGTAAAAAGGGAAAAGCTGAAAAAAAATAAAATCTAACAGCCATGTCTCGTAAACAATTATAACAAAAATGTGGGTGATATAGAATCTCATGATTGGCTTTTAGAGAAACATACCATAAGAATCCGCGGAAAAAAATGATATTGGCCAATTATTACCCGAATTGTAGACATGGCTGTTGGAAATACCTGCGTTATTTACAACATGATAAATGCTGAGAAAAAGAGTATCAAAGAAATAAGGAGACATATTGCAATAGCCTATCTAAAAAAAGGCAACTCAGTAGAAATACAAATCAGTATACCAAGTTATAAACTGCTGTTTGTAGAAAATGCAACACCATGAAGGAATCATCAGAATCAAATGAAATTCGCAGCAAATGTCAATTATAGGATATTATGCAAATTAATAAAGTTTCAGAGCCATCGCGCGTGCGCGGCGCGCGCAGCGCCCTCTGAATTGGTGCTGAAAGCGTATAAATAAAGTGCTGTAGCGGGACGTTGAAAAAAGTCTATGATTATTTGTTAGTGGCAAACGTTTAGTGAGACCTGAGTATGCCTCCACGACGGAAGAATAAGAAATTCAAGCAACTTACGGAGTTTGAACGAGGGAGGATAATCGGCCTTCGAGAAGGAGGATTTTCCTATCGCGCAATAGCAGCTCGTATGCAGCGGAACAGTTCCACAGTGATGCGAGTTTGGAAGCAGTGGACCGACGAGCACCGAACAACTCGAAAAACAGGCACTGGACGACAGAAGGTGACGTCAGAGCGCGATGATCGACACCTGCTCCGCATGGCGGTGAATGATCGCACAGCTTCCTCCAGGCAGCTGGCAGCACGTTGGTCTACTGCTACAGGTGTACAATTGTCGGCTTCGTCAATTCGTCGTCGTCTGCTGCGCCGTGGATTGCGTGCAAGGGTGCCTTTATACAGGATTCCCCTCACGGCCAATCATCGACGGCTGCGTCGGCAGTGGGCTCTTGAGCACAGAGACAGGCGAGCTGATTGGCACCAAGTTGTCTTTTCAGATGAATCACGCTTCAATTTGTGGACCCATGATGGCCGTGTTCGTGTTAGACGTTATGCCGGTCAACGCTGCCTTCCTGAGTGTATTATTGAATGACATAGTAGTCGAACACCCGGAGTTATGGTCTGGGGTGCGATTTCGTATCATGGACGATCCAATTTGATACGAATTGAGGGTAATCTCAATAGCAACAGGTACGTCCGTGAAGTGCTACAGCCCGAAGTCGTTCCTTTCCTTCAAGGCATCCCTGGAGCTATCTTTCAGCAGGAAAATGCACGCCCACATGTTGCGCGGACTGTTCGAGACTTCTGTTCAGCACAACGCATGCAACTTCTTCCTTGGCCTGCTTATTCACCGGATATGTCGCCTATTGAGCACGTGTGGGATATGGTTGGTCGGCGTCTCGTTCGTGATCCGCGTCCTGCAGTTTCCAAAGACGAACTTTGGTTGCGCATACAAGCGATATGGAATTCTCTTCCTCAAGCAGATATTCAACATCTGTTTGACTCCATGCCACGTCGTATAGCAGCACTTATTGCAGCGCATGGTGGCTGCACCAAATACTGATTTCGGACGCTTAATTTGTTTCTTTTGTTTTGAAAATTTCATCATTTATTTGTGTCAGTACAAGTCGTTTCTGCATTAAATTTCATTTGATTCTGATGATTCTTTCATGGTGTTGCATTTTCTACAAACAGCAGTATACAATTTCATCTCGAGTGAAGGAAATAGACACTGTTAGACGTGATGGAGTTGGCCATATAATTAGTAAAAGTGAAAAACAAAGACGATGTCAAATGCAAAATTGTTCGGGAAAACCTCTTACATTTTGCATGAAATGTAATGTAACTCTATGTACAAAATGTTTTCCAAATTACCATACATAATGTGAATATGTTTAAACTTAATAAAAAATGTCAAATTTATTTGTGTTTCACTTTATTTTGCATTAAATATTAAAGTTCAATTGTTTGGGAACAGAAACGTAATCAAGTAATTAAAAACAAAGGAGAAGTACTATGTGTTCAAAAACTTCCATATCCGCCCAGCGTCCTATTTATAGGACAGTAATTATCTCGGATCCTAAATTATTGGTGTGGAGTTTAATTGCATATTATATTTAATTTAAGTGTTTAGTACATAATTTTAAAAGTTTTTAAAAAAATTTCAATTTTAAATTAAGTTGGCGTTAACGGGTTAAAATGCATTCAATTTAGTAATTTATCGTTTTCTTTAATTTTGATGTCTCAAAAGAATATTATTATCCACTACAATATAGTAAAAATTACTTAATAAATTTATTTGTTTCTAAAATTTAATTGAATTATTTGAAATTTTAAGCATGATTGTTTGTAATATAAAACTTAGATATTGTTTTGTATGGTATAAGTTACATTTTCCACAAAATTTCTTCAAACCAAATATAAATTATATGGAGTGTTTGATAGTTATTTAGCTTTCACGAACCATTTAGTGGAAAGTTTAAGTTATAATTTTAAAAGGAAAGTAATAACCTTTGATAACTAAAACTGTTATTTGCAGAACTTTGCACAGAATATTTTTTATATTCATTTCTTATAGCAACAAAACTTATTTTTATTTCAAGATATATTTAATTTGATGATTTATTGTTTGTTTTCAATTTTATATCTGAGTGATTACTTCAATATTTTAGCGACAAAACTTTAGTCTTTATATTTAATTTAATAATTATACTTTTATCATATGATTGTTTTATCATTCTTTCTGCTGACAAAGGTTGGTATTGTTTTAATATTTTTTTTCTTTTATACGAATTCAATTAAATGTGTGGTAAAAAAAGTAAAAAATAGTATTAATGTTTCAAAAGATATAGTTTGAAGATAAAATATTTTCGAGTCTCATTATTGAAAGTGAATTAACTAATACTTTAAATATCAGAGCAAAGATGAATAATTTTGATTCGTATTGTTGGGCAAGCATTTGCTCTAAAGTTCCAAGTGCATGTCCTAAACTGCATGCGATGATTCGACACATTTTATATATAAAGCATTATATCACGACTATCAACGAAAGTTAAATTAAAATATTTTTAAACCACTTTATATAAAATTATACAGTTATTATTTTCTCTCAGTCTGATTATTTTTCAATTCACATATACTAGTTTATACAGTTTTTGAACGTGCATAAATTATATTCCCTCTTAGAAACTTAAGCAAGTTTTAATTGAAAATTATCTGCCTGTTAAATATAATAATTAAGCCTACAATACAGGCTTGTTGAATCAATTTTTGGTAGCTTCAGTTGCCCAATAGTGATGGCCACGAATTCACATTCCACGCTATTTTTGTTGAGTTCTGAAATCAAAACTTAATGCCACTGAAAGAATCTACCTTACGACGGGGTTATGTCTTTAAATATACAGGGGTTGGACAAAAATATGGAAACACCTTTTAAAAAACATGTTTCTTTGCTTAATATGGTGTAGGAAACCCGTTGGCATCCAAAACAGCTTGCAGTCTTCTCGGAATGGATAAATACAGTTCCTGTATGTGTGCCAAGGGAATATTATACCATTCTTCCTGCAAAACGGTGGCAAGTTCAGATAACGATGTTGGCGGTGGATAACGAGAACGCACTTTCTGTTCCAATGTAGACCACAAAGGTTCGATAATATTCAGGTCTGGAGACTGTGGTGGCCAGGGGAGATGGGACAAATCCTCCTCGTGCTCAGAAAACCAGTCCTGGACAATGTGAGCCGTGTGAACAGGGGCTTTGTCGTCTTGGAAGACACCATCACCATCGGGGAACAAAGTTTGTACCATGGGATGAACTTGATCTGCCAAAATGTTCACATAAGTCTTGGCAGTCATGTGCCTTGACACAGTTATCATGGGGCCAGCAGAGAACCACGATATGGCTGCCCAACCATAACAGAACCCCCGCCATGTTTCACTCTTGGCAACAAGCAGTCTGTATTATAGGCTTGAGATGGCGTTCTCCAGACGTAAACTCGGCCAGAAGTGGGAAACAATGTGAAAGAAGACTCGTCAGACCATATTACACGCTTCCACTGCCCTATAGTCCAGGCTTTATGACTTAAACACCACCTTTTCCTGTTACGGGCATTAGCATCACTGATGAGTGGCTTCTCAATTGCAGCACGGCCAGAAATTCCCTGTTTATGAAGCTCCCTTCTAATTGTTTTGGTACTCACAGGGTTCTGTAACACAACATTCATTTCAGCAGTAACTTTTGCAGCTGTGGTCTTCTTATTTTTCGTCACAATTGCCCTTAATGATCGTCTGTCACGATCACTCAGCACACACTTTCGTCCGAGCTGTGATTTAGCGGATGATGTTTTTCCGCTTTTCAAATATGCGGAATAAATCTTCGATACAGTACCTCTTGAAACACTAAACACCTCGGCTACCTTGCTTACGGAAGCACCTACCATACGTGCTCCAACAATTTGCCCACGTTCAAAGTCTGTTAACTCTGACATAATGCAATGACAACCTCACATAACAGTACTCCGACAACAACTGAACTGTTTAGCACATTTACGAAGTTGTATAGGTGGCGTTAGTAGTCAAAAACGCCAGCGCCACCTACATATTTCATTAAAATCAATCTTTCTTTTCAAACATGCATTTTACAAGGTGTTTCCATATTTTTGTCCACCCCCTGTATCATTAATGTTCTCGTTGCTTTAAATGCACTTTAAATATGTCGCGATTGCAAGTACCCCCACTAGTGCGGTGAAGAAGTTATAGAGGGAGGGGTCATTTCATGTGTCCTTCCGGCTACATGACAGGTCGCTAGTGGCATCAAGGCTCAAGCCCTCGACTCGACGAAAACCCCCGGCCACGAGTCCGTGACCACTAGGCAACGTCGGCCACTATAGCTTGCCGGCTATTTTGATTTTGTAAACGTAGTGATAATCCTATAGAATATCTACAACCATCTTCAAATGTTTAATATTTAATCCCTTTGAAAGCAAATAAGTGTCCGGAAGAGCAAAAAATAATGAAGGTTTCTATGGAATTATATTTTAACACTGCTATTTTAATTATCTGAAAATATTTTAGTAAATTTCCATGCCAAAAAAAACCTTCAGTGTTTTTTACTCTTTTGTACATAGTTTGTTGTATTCAATTAGAAATAAATTGTAAAGATCTGAGGACCGTAGTCGAAATTCCATAAAAGTAACATTATATTCACGAAATAAATATGTCCGGTAGACGAGAGCCTTAAGCCTATAGGGACGGGACACCTTGGCGTAGGATGTTTCCCTGGAGACGGAGGAAAATTGAAAGGAACCGTTGCACGAATCGGGGGTTTTGGATCACGAAGTTTGCTTTAATTTTTATTACATTTTGCTTAAATGTATTCAATATAATAATTTATTATTTCCTTCAATTTTAATATTGGGAAAGTTTACTATTGTCCATTTCTCGATATGTCATCGTTTATTTTCATTCCTATATTTGTGTGTGTATGAATGAGTAATTTATTAATAAATATAAATTAAAAGCACACCTTAGGTGGCTTTTAATCTGTTATTTGCAAAAGTTAGTTTAAAACTTTTTGTTTTTATTTTATTAATTAATTTAAATGCTATCTGATGGAATTACAGAATACTTATTTCATGTAAAAACAACAGAGGAAAAATTCAAATTTTAATTAAAATTCAATCCGTATTTAAACAGCTATCTAAGTTCTTGTTTAACATACGTTAAAGGAATGAATCAGAATACTTTTACATGCTTTGTTTGAAATTTCAAATATAATTGATTAAGAAAACCTGATTCCTTTAAAATATAGGAATAATTTACATCCTGTTTCGAAATGAAGGAATCTGATTCCCTCTCTTAGTTTGCGAGTGAATCAAAAGTGGGATAGTAGAAGCGAGGCATCCAGTGCATCAATAATCCTTTTCTCTTCCTATTCTGTTGTGGTCTTAGGTCAACCACTGTCATTCTGCCATTGTTCAACCCCTTTAGCCAGGATCGTATAATCACCGCATCCATTCGACACAAATGGCGAGCGCTCTTCGATTTGCTTGTCCAACCCCTTTGATTTCGATGGCGCGACCTCTTTCAAATGTAACATATACTCTTAACGAGCATGAATACTTTGGTAGGCATTGTTACAATCGAGGTTAATACACGCAGTCGACATGTAATAAAGAGATGTTTCAAGAAGTACCCGTGTTCGGGATGGGAAATTGGGTATTAGGGAGGGGAAAGGAGGTAACATTCTATGGTATTGTTCACTGATCGTTTTTATTTTTCTAAGAAGTCCTTGATAATGACACTCTTCACATCACAGCTTTTCCTGTTAGCATTGCCTTACATTTTACAGCCAAGGAGATAGTCTCACCCTTCTTTGGAGATTGTGATTTTTTATTAACGCCACACTGTGAAGTAGCATTTAGGTTATCAGCTAAGAACTCGTAAATTTGAACCTCGTTCAAGTGACGAGGACGACATCTGAGCTGATTCCTCCCTCTTCAAATTTCCATAACATGTCAACGAGAGAAATGGGAACTTCGTCCAAATTTGACATGCATCGGACCCGCTACTTGGCAGGTCTTTAGTGGCATCAGGGTTTGAACCCACGACTCAAACAAAGCACCACCACATGCGGCCACGCCTTCTTTGGGGAAGAATCACACCTATTAAATGAAGAATTACCAGGTTTCTTACCAATTTAATTCTTAATGGCTTTCAGTTCAAAAAGTCACATTTTTAAACGAAGGTTTAAAAAGTATGACTGTGAGGGCAATTAAAAAATGCCCGTGTCAAGAATGGGAAAAGAAATTTCCCTTCCTCATCCTTAACACCGGCATTTTTTATTTAACACTCTTAACTACAGTATTGTCCTGTGAATTTTTTTCATTGAATCAATGAGTAGTATGCCCTTCGTATCCCAAACGATTGTTACCGAAACGTTTCGTGTCGATGAGACAGTCTTCAACTTCTTTGGAGAAGATTCACCGAGAACAAGCAATGGTTTTTATTTTTGTTTTGTTTAGAGTGTATAATGATGAATCCAGGCCTTTTCGACGGGGATCACTAACAGCAGCAGCAATACGTACTTTATTTGGCTACAAATCGTTGCCAGACCAAAACCATCCTATCAAATAAGTTCGCATTCGTTTTGGCGCTGTTTAACAGAAGACAATACAGAACGATAACGCCACTTTAACTTAGAAGTCCAATTTCGTCATAAACAGGTACATTTGAATCTTCATTGGCATATCAGATAGCTAATTTCTTCTTACGCGCATATGACGAAGATTCATTCTATGCATTGAAGCTCAGTGTATTTATTCAAACGATGTGAAGTGTTGTTCATTTGTACATCCAGAGAGTCAAATTGTTTGGAAAAGAAAATTTTACTAAAACGCTTACTTTGTCCAGTAGTTGAATTTTTATGTAACGATGCTAACGCATATTCAATATATCGAGTTTCACAGTCCTTATATTTGGATTGTGTGTGAGGTGACCGTTTAGGTGTCATCACTTTACCACAGATCAAAAGTACAAAGTATATCTTCAATATCCTCGTGTTGCTATTCAGTGCGCCATTAATAACCAATCAATCAGCCAATCCATAAGGTTCGAAGTTTAAACTTTGTAAAAGAGAATTGTTTGAATAGTATGAAGCAGCATAAAATGAAATGGGGCCGCGGTAGCCTAATAATCAAGGTCGTGGACTCGCGGTTGGCGGTTTTCGTTCAGTCGCGGGTTTGATCCTTTGACGCCAAAAACTCGCCGTGTAGCCGGAGCTGATACACGTTAAATCTATAAGGGCCCAAAGTCCTCCCGTTGGCGTGGTGTGAATGTTAGGAGAGGGGGGTGCCAGACCAGGTATCGTCCTCGTCACTTGACCGTGGTTCACAATTACGAGGTCCGTCGCCAATAGCTCTCGTGTTGCTTCTAGTGCGACGTTAATAAAAACTAATAGAATAGTATGAAACAGTAGAGTACGAAATCGTAAAAATTGTACGAAAAAGTATTCTATGTAATCATTAGAGTAGTATGAATAGATTAGTATAATATGAAATCATTAGAATATTATGAAACGGCAAAATAGTATAATATAGTAAAATATGAAATCGTTAGAATCGTATGAAACAGTATAATATGAAATCTTTAGAATAGTACCAAATTGTATAAAAGGAAATAGACAGAATAGTATGAAATAGTATATTTTGTAATCTTAAGAATAGTATGAAACAATATAAAATGTAATTGTAAGGATAGTATTAAAAAATATAGAATGTAATCTTAAGAATAGTATGAAACAATATAAAATGTAATCGTAAGGATAGTATGAAATAGTGTACTACGTAATCGTTAAAATAGAATTAAATAGCATGGAATGAAATCGTAAAAATAGTATGATAAAGTATACTATGCATTCATTAGAATAGTATGAATCATTATAGTATGAAATCGTTAGAATAGCATGAAATAGTATAAAATGAAATCGTTAGAATAGTATGATATAGTATACTGTGTAATCATTATAATTGTATGAAACAATGTAGTATATATTCGCTAGAATAGTATGAAATTTTTAGAAAATAATAAAATAGTACAGTCTGAAATAATATAACCCAAGCTCTGATTTTATTCTTAATCATTAAATGCATTACTTGTGTGCAAACGATAAATTTCCCTTACCCACTATATTATTTTATTAATGTTTGGTAATTACTAAAATTAATGTAATTAATTATACGTGAAAACCAAATTTCATTATTATCTTGAGCTCTTCACATAGTATACCCCTCTAAAAATAACTATACTATCTTACTGAAAGAAAATCAAAGATCTGGATTAAATACTTTGGCTAAACAAAAGAGGCATTGCTTGTTTATATATATTAGAAATTAGTTTTGGAAACATCTGGATTAAATCAATTATTCACATTTGAAATCTTCAATATTTCAAAAAATCGCATGTAAATATTTTTCTATTTCTCTTAAATATATATATAAAAAAAACAATCTAAAATGTCTTTCTAAGTAAGCGATTTATTTATTTTGGGGTTTTTTTATAGGTGGAACACGCCTCCTATTTTCTTTCTTGAGAGAA
>BMAW01024018.1:0-24738 GCA_019974015.1 Nephila pilipes | reverse complement strand
CAAACAGAATTGTCATTTAAAAATGTGGTTAGTATGAAAATACATAACATTTATTGAAAAATGCCATTTAAGCTTCATTCAAGAAAAAAAATATTTTTTAAAATAATTATTAATTTCATAATATTTTTATTAATTTGAAATTACTATCTTTTCAGCAATAGCTATTATGAAATATGATGAAATTAAATGAAGCTTACAATGACATTGAACATACAAAAGTTTATATACATATTAGTGAGATTAACATCTAGATATAGAAGTAATAGAAATTGATCGTCACAGTAGCGTGAATGCATTGAACTTCAAGAATTTTCAATTTTAGATTTTTCGAAATTATTATTTGATTGTTTGATTGTTATAGTCACACCAAAAAGAAAACTAAAACCTTTGGTGGAGAACATAATTTTGAGCCTCGGTCAAGTTACGAAGTTGACATCAATGAGTTGATACACCACTCTCCAAATTTCCTCACCATGTCAACATGGGGACTTGTAGCATAGACAAATGTAATGTGCCTCAATACCTTTACAAAGAAGATTTACATTGGAATCAAGATTTAAACCCATGAATTGATGGACGCAATGCTCATGTGCAGGCGATCAGGACTACTAGGCTCCTGGTTATATTGGTCCATTCAAAAGTATCAAAGAAAAAAAAATTAAATTGAAGAAAAGAGTAATATTAAGATATCAATGAACTTACCTTCCGTATATTGCATAAAGATTTCCGAAATCCTAATAATTTTAGTCCTGATCGTTTAATCATTAAAATTGTTAGAAATCTGTAGAGCGAAATATAAGAGTACGTAAACATACCTGTTTGAATGATATAAGAATGTAATTATCATTTATGAGCCGAGAAAATAGTATAGATTTTATAAATTATATAAATATTGATTTTTTCATCATTTTAATGCCTTTAATCGTAACAAGATAAATGAATTTCTTCTGTGAAGAACTATTGAAATAGAAAAAGTTTTTAACCTTGAAATATATCTAGCAATCTTGATAGGATTTGAATTTTGACTTTGGGTAAAATTTTAGAAACTTTTTGGGTAAGATAAAAATTATGAAGATACTGAATATAATGAATAATATAATTATATTAGTCATAATAATGAATACGAGTAGAAGTTTTATGAACATTTATAATTAAACTTCAATGAATAAATTTAAACAATGGTGAAATTATTCAAAACGTTCCTGAAGCTTACACATCCAGCAGCTAATAACAAATGCGATGAAGTCCTGATACACCAGGCTATGAAGAAATATGGTTATACCAACTCGTGATAAAAATATTTATAACTAAATGAATGAACATTGAAGATACAATAAAGTAATAATAATTAATTACAGTTGCATTTGTGCATTTACTATAAAAACAACTATAATGCATTACATTAACATATTTAATTTAATTGATAAAAATACAGCTATTCGATACCGTCGTCAGAATAAAGTGCACTTTTTGTTCAAAGACATCCAGTCTTAATAGTAACATTTGAGAAAATAAAACATTTTTCCCAGGATATCCTATACGGTTTTTCTTAAATAGTCCATCAAAGCTATGTTTAAAAGTTTTGTTTAATGAATTAACATCCTTATATTTTTCAAAATGTGTTCCATAAATCGTATTCAGTCGCATATATTACTCAAAATAATTATATTATAAGTATCTCTTAAGCCATTTATGAAAATTCAAAAATTTATATAATCCGCAATTCAAAATTACATTGTAAGTACAAACTATCGGTTTTTCAATTTATGAATGTGTTGGAATAATTATTATATATTATCCTGATATACATTTGAATTTCATCCTTTATTGATTTTCGGAGTACTCCGTGGGGTGTAGTTTTCAGTTTGTAGTACCAATAATCCGTAAGTTAGAATCACACCGGTAGCACTGAGAATCAATCCTTTTGAAAATTCAAACATATTCCATCCCGTTAACGAGACTGAATCAAAAATACTGACCTTCTGGAGAAACAACATCGAAGTTTGTTCATTTAACTCTAAATCGTTCAAAACGAGCTGAAAGGTGGTTTTTAACTTTTTGGATTCATGGACGACATTCGAAGCAGACCACACTATGAACATGAAAGAAATTTGATTGCTCAAGAACCAAGACAATACGCCAGAACTCGCTGATGTTGACATGTCATAATATCCCAAGCTGTATGCAAAACTTGTGAAAGACAGTGAAAGGTTCAGTGCCACTACGAAAAACACGCATACCGACATTGCTTTTTCCACTTTTCCAATGACAAAAAACAATTTCATAGATTCAAGAAATATGAGATTTACTTTTTCCATTGAACGGCATTTCAGTAACACACTAATCATGTTAGTTATCATTCGGTTTAGATAGTAACATATGAAGACATACAGGAAAGATACCAATAGAGGCAATGTCAGGAGGTAAAAATTGTACATGCAATGGATGACAAATGCTGATGCATGTGGAGCTGTTTCTCCCACAACTCCAAACATAGCAATATATTCATATTGCTCGGCCTCGAAGTAAGAAAGAAGTCCTACCATCATAGAGGACACAAAAATGGGATAAGCATAAACACTAATCAAACAGCCATAAAACAATGCATCAGTTTTATTCGATTTGGTTTCAGGCAAAATGTATGATATTTTCAGCATACTTTTCATAAGTCTCATTATTTTCTTTCTTTGAAAATGAACGGAGTGCCAAATTACGAGCACTAAACTCTCACGCGCAATAATAAATATTGCCAATTTAATTGTATAGCCTACATTTCTGATGTGGTAGTATAGCACAAGGCATCTGTAGAGTAGAAATATATGCATTAAAATACAGACAAAATAAGAAGCTATGAACTTCAGGGTGCAAATTGTTGATCCTGTTGACTTCTTGAATCGTATCCCCATACTAGCGAAGAGAATGCCAAACAGATTAAAAAATTTAGCCAACTGTATGAATCTTCTAGTTGGACACATAATCATCATATAAAGTTGAATAATTATTTTTATTATTCCCACAAAATGCTTTACGTTACTTTCATAGAAACATCATGCATTGCACAATTTTCTTTATATGCACAGCTCGCAATCTAAATTTTTGTGGGTTTGATCTCACTTAAAGGCATTGAAATTTCTTAATAGAAGAGACTGTAAGACCTCAGTTACAATGATTTCAACAAAGCTTAGTAAATGAAACTGAATAAAAGTTGTTTAATCACGTACCAGTTTGTAAACAATGATAAAAATATCTATCTCCCGTTTTTTTGAGAGGTACCCTCCCTCACTAGTTACTTAAGAGTACACGTGGTAAATGTTATTTATATAGATCTTCAATAAAGTACTCGAAACCCAAAGACAATTCAATCCTTTGCCTTTCAAGGAAAGTGACGAATGTTACTACACTCACATATTTTTCTTTCCCATTTTTGTATCGATCTATACGTAATGAGTTTTGTTTGCGGGGGTGTTTTTGCAAAATAAAAGAATAACGCCAAAAACAACGTTTCAAAGAATGTCAATAGCATCTCGAAATCAGTCTTTTATTGGATATTACATTAAAATTTTATGAAATAAAGAATGAGAATGCTACGACATTATTTTTGGGAATGTATTCTTCCTTTTACTCTTGAGATATTCGATCTATAATAACGGAAATTAATTTCTGAATAATAGCCACAAAACAACCCATCTGGGATAATGAATTATAAATAAGTAATAAATGTAATGTGCAAAACGTGTCAAGTGTTTTTTGTTCCAGGTGAAAATTTCAGTTTACTTTCTTTCCAGAGAGATTGCCTTAAAACTCAGTTTTTGACAGCTGTGTTTATTTAATAATAGTCTTCCTCAAACTGAAGGAAAAGAAAACAATTCAGTAAGATAGAATTTTCTTAAAAATATTTAGGAATAAAATCAAAAAACATATCCTTAAAATATTTTATAAATTATATTTTATATCTAGAGATATTTTTTTCAAATTCAGTTTATTAGAAATTTTTAGAAGTAATAAAATGTGGTTTTTTTTAAAAAAATAATACTTTTTCCCTAGAAAAGAAATTTCTTTCCAATACAAAATTTAAATCATAGAAGAAGCTCTATTAAAATTTCTATATTATTAATTTATAATTGTAGGTAAGAAGTTTCACTTATACATGATAGTCAATGTTTATTAAAAAAGTTTGTAAAATACTATTTGAGTAATTCAACTAAAATCACTGCATTTTAATATTTAAATCATGTGAATCGTTCATATAATGAGAATTATAAGAAAATTACAATTTCATGTAATTTAAGATTAGTTGTAATTTTAAATTTGGGAAGCAAAAGTAAGAGCTTTTTAAAACTATGTTTCTTCACACGAATTAATTTTTAAATTTTTTATTTAATAGATGGCTAATTATTAGGCAAAGCTAAAGATGTTCTGGCTTAAAGATACTTTAGCTTCATAATTAATAAAATTGTGTCTAATTAAAATAGCATTTATCGAATTCGCCATTACGTTAAACTATTACGTTAAACTATTACATTACTTTATAGAGAGGAAAAAATTACGCTGAAATGACTACTGAACCAACAATTTTACTTAAAACAATTATTTTTTTTTACCAGAGGGGTCTTGAAAAATAAAAATAAATAATATATATATATATATATATATATATATATATATATATATACTGAAAATTTATGAGAGAATAATTTAAAATATTTAAAAAGACAAAAATCCAGAAAGTAATGTAACAATGAAAGAAAAAGAAATGAAAATACGGAACCCAGCAAGTCAAAAAGCAATATCGGGCTGAGGACCAATTAAGCGGGGTTAAACTAGTTTAATGGTACCAACGTTCCCCCTTTGCGACTTGGTAGGCTGAATTGGGAAATCCAAATTACAAAAGAGTTCAATGATTAAGAAATGCAAACAATTTCAACGATAAAATTTACAAAAATAAAATCTATAATTCTAAAAATTATCAACAAATCAAAATATAAAAATTACTTACACAATTCAAAGAAATGAAGATTCAAATATGTGAGTAGTAAGACGGAATTTTCTTTAAGCTTCAAGATGTATATATATATATATATATATATATATATATATCACATACTCAAAATGAAAAAAATATAATACATCATTACCATATAAATTGAAAAAAGATTTAAATCATTGTTTGATTGGTAATAAAATGTAAAAGGATGCAAACAATTGGTTGGTAATAAGTTGTATGGTAAAGGAGTATAACGGTCCAGAGAGTGAGTAAAAATGTAAGCTGTGTAAATGTAAATAAATAAATAAATTCTTCACGGCTAGACCACTAACAAGCCGACTTTGTGGACCTATTGTTGTGTGGTGGATTTGATTATATATATATATATATATAATTAACTAAAGAAAAAAATTAAAATTTTATTATAGAATAGCAAATCCGTAAAATCTTTCTAAGAGATGTGTAATCAAATTATCACAGCATATGTCAGCAAAAAGCAGTTCTTAGCAAATTATACAAATACAATTATATCCTACAAAACATAATAATGAAATGTAAATAAAAAAGTATTTTTTTTTAAATTCATGTCTTTACTTTTGAGGTTGTAGAGGCCCGATAATAAATACGTTTTTGGCGAAAATAAGATACAAAATAAGATCTATTCTGAGTTTATATCTCTTTCCTCGAAGTACTTGCTCTTCAAAAGCAATTTTTTTCCTCCTCAATTTCTAATTATAATATGCTATTTAGTTTTTAAGGAATAAATTTCTTTTTGTATCCATCCATCTAAAACATGCTGTGTTTCTTCATGGAATGAACGTGTGAAAGTCGGAGCAAAATTTGAAAATACATACATATAATAAAATTTCAAGTTTTGAGAGGCTTTCCTTTTTATATTTATTAGTGTTTGATAAATAGCTCATGCCTTTTTGAATTCCGTTAAGATACTGCCAATATTCTTACATTAAGGAATGATGTATAACACGAAACTGAAGAAACATATTCAGAGTTTTAACTTTGGTTTTGAAACCTGTTCAGAAAAACATAAGACTAAAAACCTCTTGGAACAAGGGGAAATAAATTTATGGGTTATTAAAAATGTGATTTATTCGCATTTTACATCGTATTACGATCTTTTCATAGAAATTATGGCAAATGTGATAAAGAATATTGTACTACTAATCAAATATTTATCTCATGTAGTTGTATATGAAAAACTTTTAAATTTCAAAATATTTAAGACTTTTAAGCAATTAATTTTTAATCATATATTATTAATCTAGGAATATTCTTAACTGCAACTAAGTAACTTAACGGAACATTAAAACTTAAGAAAATATGCATATTTTATATTAATTATTTTTTCAAACTTTACCAGTGTTTATCAGAGTTTGGTGATTTATTCGTTATTTTAATAATTGATTGAATTTTTTTTGTGTAATCCATGATGCTCTAAGTATGTTCCGGATAAAGTTGACAAATCTCATTAACTATCATTTCATCAAACCTTGAAGAAAAGTCTTGACACTAAGGCCTAGAAAATGTTTCAGTTTAAATGAAAAGATTCTGGTATGGCAAACATTTGCACACTATTTAAGTATGGAAACACATTTAGCTATGATACATTTATTAATTTTTTAATAAAACATGCAATCTCTCACTTTTTATACAGTAATTTTGAAAAATGTTAAAATGAATTTTTGAAATTAAGGACAGAAATCATAAGAGTTCACATAAAATATTGTTTGTAAATGTACATTGATTACAGTTTACAAGATACATCCACGTACGTATTATAATTATTTTGTAGTCATGGTCGAAACAGAGACCTTTTAAAACTCTGATTTATATCTCATTGATAATACGATGGCTAGCAGGGAAGGGGAGACATCGAGATGCATGTTATCGTGATGAATATATACCAAGAATCCACGCCTCTCGAAACATCTAAATGGCAAGGCTGCGGTGGTGCGCTTGAATACAGTGGTTATTTTTATTTTGCAGAAGTCAGGCGGACTAACGTTTAGTGCGTAAATTTATTAAATTCCCACACGTAATAAAACTTGACATTCGAAATAAAACGGGAAAGTCCAATTTTAAGTCCAAAGTGTGAATCGAAACTAAAAAACCGTGGCCACGTATATATATATATATATATATATATAGAATAATAATAATAATATCTTTTAGTTTTGTATCATAATTTTTGATTTTTACTATTCTTGAAATCAAAGTTTGATTTATATTAAAAAAAATCAGAAATTACTAATCAGTACGAATATGAGTGAAAAAGAAAATGTAATCTGTATTAATTATGTGAAAAGTAATAAAATAGTCTTTGTTGTTTTCAGAAATATTAATTACGCAACAGTAAGAAAATTATAATTTCAAAATGCACTTCTAGTTTTTTCTTTACCCTTTCAAATGTTCAAACACTTTGTATACATGTATAATCAATATATTGATAAGATTATAATGATGGATCTTTGACAGTCATTTCCAGAAAAGCATTGAATGATTTTTCTAAAAAAATTATTGTAACATAATTTTTATTTATCTCTTACCATAGCATCTACAATTTCCAATCATGGTGTGTTCAGTGATATTCCTTCCTAACATGGCTTCTTTTTCTCTTTCGTCTCCTTAAGAATGCTTCAACACTCCTCACATAGAAACGACTTAAGTAAAATATGATCCTTTGCTAAATAGATTTGAAAAAAGGCCTTTCAGGTAAATTTATAATTGTTTTTTTTTTATACTTTTGTTATTCCAAGAACTTATTAAAAATATTGTTTACATAAAAAATAATTATTTTTCTCTATAAAAATGAATTTCAAGTATTTCCTTATTCTTCTGATGTATCTGAATATACTTTTATTTCAATGTCATATTTAAATATATATTAGATAATAAATAAATTCATGACTATTTCTGTACAGGATATTTTATACGTATGAAATTATGATATTATATTTTTTTCCTTAGTCTATTTTCGACTGAGCCCTTTATGAGAATTTCAGCAAGTAAAATGAAATATCTAGATTGAAGGAAATAAAATAATTACAATAAATCAACTTTAAAATGTAACTCAAAATATAAAAGAAAATCAGACACAGATTAATAATATATTAGTGTACTCATGATAATACAATAAATATGCAAAAAAAAAATGGTTTTAAATATATGAGTTTACAAAAAACTGTGATCCTCTTCATGAATCGATGACTATAATCAAACGTTAACGCTTAACTTAAATGAAAACTGGTCAGATTAAGTCTGGATGCCTTTGTATAAATCGAGGAAAGAATGATGGAAGTTCAGGTATCGTCTTCTCTATATTGTGAATTTCGACTAATTAATCTTAAGAATTTTTCCATCAGTAACCCTTAATACAAAGATTAATCTAACTAATATGAATTACGAGGGCTATTCAGAAAGAAAGGAACGTTTCCGTCTAACGTCGCTAGGCGCGCGCCGATCTCGTATATTTTGGTGTGTGCGTGCTCGGCATCTCAGTCGACGTCCAGCCATCACAACGGGAACATTTCTATGCTGCCCGTTTTTTCGATATTCAAATTTAAAATGTGTGATGCAATTGAAAATCCCGCCAGTTGTGAGGTGCGGTCTTTGACACGGTTTTTGTTGGCAAAAAACTAAAACCTATGGAAATTTATCGGCAAGTGTACGGAAACAACGTAATGAATGAAAGTTCAATCCGGAAATGGTGCATTCAGTTTAAATATAGCCGAATTAACGTTCACGGTGAAGAGAAGAGTGGACGCCTTAGCATTGTGACTAACGAACAGGTCGCTAAGGTTGATGAAAAGATTCGTGAAAACCGCCGTTTCACAATAACGGAGCTTTCGCTTAGATTTCCACAAGTTTCACGGACTCTGTTGTTTGAAATTGTCACACAAAAGTTAGGGTACCGCAAATTTAGTGCAAGATGAGTGCGTCACTGAGTGGCTGAGATCGCAGGCGGCAGAATTCTATGACGAAGAAATTTCAAAGCTTCTCCACCGCTGTGATAAGGGCCTCAATTTGTTTGGTGACTATGTAGAAAAGTAGAATTTTAGTCGCTCTTTCTGATGTATATAATATTTTTTTTCTTCTTGTTCTTAGTTTCTTTTTAATTCCAAAACGTTCCTTACTTTTTGAATAGCCCTCGTATTATACAGTATTAAAGTGAAGACTAAGATATTGATTTGTATTATACTTATAGGAACGCGAAAATTGTATTTTTGTAAGTTTCTTTTTATTTAAGAAACATATGATTTCGTAACTAAAACATAAAAGGGAAATTAATTCCACATTAGTACTTTTATCACTTTAAAATTCAAATATTAAATTACTTCTGATAAAAATAAATAACCGGTCATAAAAATACAATTTATTGTAGTACATAGATTCTGAATAAGCATATTGAATATTATTTGTAGTGAAATTGATTTATAATAGAATATCTTAATGATTATCCAACTTTTGAGTTTAATTCAAAAATATCGATTGTTTATTAATATTTGTCTCGTTGAAGACTCAAAGCTAGTTAATCTCATTGAGATATTTATACGTTTTTGTCTGCAGCGAAACATGTTTCGGCGTCTCTTCGACTTATTGCAATAAACGATTAATTTAAAGTTTATTTCGAGCACCCAGAGCTTTCACATGAAATTATTTGTTCTATTAAATGATAAACACATATCTACTACACGTGTTAGGTACTTTGATGGATGGACATCTTCCGATGTTATCCATCCTTATTCCCTTTCATTCAGGATGTGAATTAGTTACCATGCCACTTTCACATCGTTACCAACTGCAGAAATATCCGGATTGTGGTATCTTGGTCTATAGACAATTCATCGGTATACATATACATATTATAAATGGATTCACAGTTAATATTAATGATTCTTTAAATCTAAACATTTTAAACTATGTGATTAATATTTTCTGCATTTAAATAATTAAGATGATTCGGATCAAAGGAATTAAATATTAATAATATTTAATTTTAAAAATCTTTAAAATATTAACTTATCTTCAGTTATAATTAAGCTACTAACACTAACTCCTTTTGTGAGTTTTAAGTCGTGAATTAGTATAATCGAAATATTACGTAATTATTGTTGAAGCTCGTTAAATAATTTAAAATTCTTTGCTAAATGAAATCTTTTTTACAGTTCAAGATCATTCAGAATTGAGCTTACAATTTGCTTAAAATAAAGCTTTTAAAATGCTAGGAATAGTTTTTATTGAAAACAATAAATCTTTTAAAAGCCATTTAGCATTAAGGAATCGTAAAAATGTAAACTGTTCCATTTTAAACTTTATGATGAGAACACAGTTATCTTTATTTTACGCTAAATAGTTCAGAAAAATATTTTTTTTACTTATTTAGAACTATTGTAAAATTTCCTTTCTTAGAAATTATCACACTAAAGAAATAAAGAAGCCTCAATGCAGACAAATTAATTTCACTGCGATTTAAACAAACAGTATGCAAATTAAGTGAACAATAACTTTGAAAATGTCTTTCTTAATAAGGAATGTATAAATTTATTTTAAAAGTTATAATACGATCTTTTCAGACTAAGAAAAATAAAAATAAATCTAACATTAATTATTTACCAGCACCGATGAATTTCAAGCGAGCAGATATACTAAACGTATTAAATTTATCAGGGTGAATATCATGATGTATTTTTCCTGCAAAGCGAAATATGTCTGAGATTTTATTGTACTAATACTAAATTATATGACTATAATCACCCAAATTTCTTATCAAATGTAATTAAAATCAAATATTTATATGATCGTTATCTTAGATTTTATAAAATAATTCATGTGTATAGTAATAAAACAACTATTATCATTATATATAAGAAATTGAACTTTTGTAACACAATAGAAATTAACTTCTTTTTATTTTGAGTTATGTAAAAAGGAAGTATATAATTGTAACAATTATTTAATATATATTACTTTTCAAGGTATTAAAAACATTCAGATCTATGAAGAAAATGTATTCTTCTCTTTTTACCTTAGAAATAATAAATATTTTCTAAGTAGATAAAAAATAAATCTACTTTTAATGATTAGAAAAAATTTTAATCACACATGTCTTAAGTATTGAAAAGGGAATAAATATCAATTTTATAATGCAAACTGTGTGTAATACGGCTATATTGTATTACATTGCCCATTCTACGTGGTAAAGGATGCTTATTCAATCTTTAGTAATGCTCAGAAGACATTTAGTTAAAAAAGTAATAATTTACAAGCCCCATCGTTATAATGATCCAAAAACAGAGCTAAAAATAAATTTATTAAGTCCTCTCTTAATCCGCAGATCACTATTCCTTATTCACTATTTCACGTTATATAAATAATATATTTTATCTTAAGATTGAGACTTACTTATTGGACCTTAAGCACATTTAAATTGGAAATAAAGATTATTCATTTAACAACATAAGTTTAGGACATTTTTTGATATATTCTCTGAGAAAATGAAACATTTATCACACCCTACTAAAAAGGTCTTCTTTTCAGTAAGAAATTTTATCTAGTGTTTTAACTAATTCAATACACCCAGTTTAAGTTTGTCATCGGCTCGAAAATGTTGGCTGAAAAGGTCGTTTTTCATTTATCCAAACAAAGGAAATCCCGAGGCGCTAAATTAAGATTATTACGGTGGGTGGGGCCAAACCTCCCATTTTGGTTTCTGTAGCATTTGTAAAATTTGTATTTTGTGAGCTGGAAGGAGTTAGGTGTGATCAGAAAACAGTATGATGCCATTGTTACGTATCATTGTAGTATGATTTATTTGCTATGTCGACGGTGTTTGAATCAATTTCTCAATTTCTGCGATGTTTTGCAATGGGAGTGGGCTGTTAATGAAATACTATAAGCCAGGAACTCATTTTAAACACTTTCACCGTCGAAACCAGAATGTCTATAACATTTTCAGCTGACAGTTGAACTTTGAGGGTTTTGCTTTGTAACATATATCTTTTTAACTATTCCGTTGTAGAGTATTTCACTGTAGTGGTGAAACCCTGATTCGACTCCTGTGATTATGCGATGCAGGAATTTGTTGAATTTTGCAGCGTATTGAAACAGGATCTCCCACGTTCTCTTTTATGCGAGTCCGTCAAAAGTCATGGCACTCAGATCACATACCAAATTTGAAATTGTAGGAGCGGGAATAATGAAATTTTCATTTCCATATGAAAATAAGCATATTCGAAATATCACGATTTTTATGCATTGATTTGCTGAAAGAACTCGCTTGACAACGTCAACAGTTTCAGCACTGATGGAAATTACTGGTCACCCTGGATGGTAATCGTAATTGATATCGGTGCAGCTATTTTCAAATTTCCCGAGCCACTTCATGATTTCAGACCAAGATATTACATGCTTTCCATAAACAGTGATAATTTAACTCCCAATATATGCACAATTCAAGCATTAAGATCCTAAGAAACGGACAAATCCACTTGATTCTAATTTGAAGTATTGATGCAAGTGACGTGTTATTATGAACCTCTCTTTATAGATACTCTGAAAATACACCTTTAACTACTTTTTCTTCCTAATCCTCATGTATCTTCTTTTATTTCATGTATCTTCTATATGTAACACCTCTACAATTAGCACCAAGTGTAATTTTCTTTTTATTCCTATGTTATTTATGAATAAGCCCAGCTTGCATTCGAATAATGCACCATAATGTGTGCAGACGAGTTCAGCTATTCAAGAGTATTTCGACCCAAATGGTTGTAACCTAATCCTCTTTATATAGGAAAGTTTTTTCATAATACGCACTGACGAGCTGATATCGTTAGTTTAAATTACCCGCGTTGTTTGTGTTACAAACGATATCTAACGCAGTAGGGGTACCATTCATGGTACCCCTACTGCTATCAGTATGAGGAAAAATGTTGCTATCTAATTGTTCATTATATAGTTATTTTGCTTGAATAATTTGGCGAGAGTTTGTTATTGAAATATATATATATATATATATATATACACACACATATAATCAATCATTTTACATTTTTCAATGTATCTCACTCAAGGTAATATAATAGATACATGTTAGTTTTTAGTAAATATCACAGTTAAATGTTCAGAAAATTTTAAACTGTGTATCTATTTAGATATTTTGATTTACTAGTTTACAAACTAATATTTCTAACATTTATTATTTACAATTGTTTAAAAGGACTAGTTGCCAATATCATTTTAATATACAGCAAATAATTCTCTAAGGACAATCGTTTAAAAGCGAGCGAGCTATCTGTATTACCGTCAGAAAAAGGTCACAATTTTAAAAGAAACTCCGGGGAAACGGCTACCACTTTTAGTGACCATTTGATTGTAGTACTTCGCATAATAAGACAGCGAAACTTTATTGATTCTCTTTCCCATCAAAGGGTTAATTTGCTATCGTAGTAAATATATAGGCTTAATACTTTCGATGAATGACAGTAATATTTTAATGGGCAAAATGTATTTTTTCCTTCTTCATTGTGTACATTGC
Organism: Nephila pilipes; assembly: GCA_019974015.1. Taxonomy (NCBI): domain Eukaryota; kingdom Metazoa; phylum Arthropoda; class Arachnida; order Araneae; family Nephilidae; genus Nephila; species Nephila pilipes. Next base: position 11,200 of record BMAW01024018.1, on the reverse strand, counting down.
TTCAATGGTACATGAAAATAATCTAGAAATAATTATCGGATCTCTATATGCTTAACTTCCTTTGAGGAAATAGTTCCATGCACCTGGAGAGAAAATGCTCGAATACTAATATATATATTATAGGCTTCAGGATAATTTTTTGGTGTATATTTCTTATAAACAAAAAGGTCAATGTGCCGTTATAGCTATGAAAAAAAGCAAGAAAGCTAAGAGCTTCAACATGCTAATATTCTAAGATTCAAGACTGAAAAGCAAGGAAATAATTGTTCTTGTATTTGTACAAAAATATAAACAGATACTGTTTTACTACTATATTGACATAATTCTCAAACATAACACGAATTTGAATAAGTATACATACTATTCAATTATACATTAAAAGCAATACGAATTCTAAAATTTATTTATTTTTTTGTGTTTGGACAAATATTTATATTTAATTTTAGTTTGCGAATGAAGTATCCCTATCATCAGGTTCATTAAAAATTATATATAAGTATAATAAATAATATAACTTTTATAATACTGACACAATCTTAAAGGGCATAAAATTATCTTTTGAAGCAAAATAACAAAATATTCCCTTAAGGCTCCCGTCTACCCGCCATTTTGATTTCATCAGCTTAATGTTAATCCTATGGAAATTTGACTTTAATTCTCCCATCTTTATTATTTGATCTATTTGAAGGCAATAAAGTGCATCTGAAAGAGCAAAAAATAATGAATGCTTCTGTGGAATTACTTTTTTCTTCCGATTTTTAAAAATATTTGAAAATATTCTTTAAAGACCGGAAAACTGAAAAATGAATAATTAAAATAAGAATAGAAATATTTTTAAAAACCTTAGGAAAAAAGTAATTCCACAGAAGCATTCGTTATTTTTTGCTCTTTCAGATGCACTTTATTGCATTCAAATAGATCAAATAATAAAGATGGGAGAATTAAAGACAAAACTCCATAGGATTAATATTAAGCTGACGAAATCAAAATGGCGGGTAGACGGGAGCCTTAAGTTTATGTTTTCAATATCTACCCAACACTTTCATTCCTATTATGATTAAATACAGGTTTTTCTTAATATTATAGTTTCTTATAGATTGAAAATCATAGTAGTTGTATCGAAATAAATTTAATTTGTAAAAATTTTGCATTATAATAGCAAATATCAGAATGTTATTAGCATCACAATATTTTACTTTACTTCATCTTCTCGAATAGATAACTTTAAAGGCGTTTCAGTTTAACATTATGGATAGTAAAGAATTTTATTTATATATATATATATATATATATATATATATATATATATATATATACCAATTAATGCTTATGTTATTTTATTATAATGAATTCTTGAAACTAATGTCTTCCATTATATTTTATATTATGATACGTGCATATTGGTCAGTAGTCAAATAGGGCATCGAAATGTTAATCTTCATTAATCAAAGAGACGTGTTGATAAATAATGAATTCTAAGAAAGTACACTCATGGACAAAAAAATTAACGCACCAAGAAATAATTGCGGGATCATAACAAAACTTGGCATGAAGGTACATGTCGGGGAGGTATGCAAATGATTAGAAATGCAGCGTGATTGCGCATTACGTATAGCCGGTAAAGGGCGTTTAACGTCGTTCTCCATGGAGTATAAAAACAGGTAACCAAAGCTTGTTTGAGTGTGCTGAATCGGTTATAAAGGAATAGCTGAGGTAGACATGCCATCACGCTGTTTTCGAAGAAAATATGAGCAGTTGTCGCAGTTTGAGAGGGGGAGAATCATCGGCATGTCGGAAGCTGGGTGGTCAGCTAGGCGAGTAGCTCGTCAATTAGGCCGTTCTGATTGTATTGTGAGGAGGTGTGGGGACCAGTGGAACCGAGAGATGTGATTTACACGAAGACTAGACTCAGGATGCCCTCGACAGACCAGTCGTCGAGAAGACCGCAACATCGTAAGAAATGCAAGCGTACAACCAACTACTTCATCGGCCGCCATCCAGGCACAGGTAGCACCTTCATTAGGGGCCCCTGTGTCTTCTCGACCATACGAAGGCGCCTGGCTGAAGGACATTTGGGATCGCGGTGCCCATTACGTGTGCTGCCCTTGACGCCCACCCATCGAAGCCTCCGTTTGGAGTGGTGCCGCTCACGAGGAAACTGGACTGCAGCGGAATGGAACAAGATCGTCTTTAGCGAGGAATCCATGGTGAACGCCTCAATCCTGCCTTTGCTTTACAGCGACACACCGCTCCCACAGCTGGCGTGATGGTATGGGGTGCCATTGCCTGCAATACACTGTCGCCCCTTGTATTGATCCGTGGCACCATGACAGCCCAGCGGTATGTCCATGACATCCTGCAACCACATGTGTTGTCACTCATGCAACGGCTCCCAGGAGCCATTTTTCAACAAGACAATGATCGTCCTCACACGGCAAGGGTGTCACAAGACTGTCTCCACACTGTTTCTACCCTTCCTTGGCCTGCCCGATCCCCAGATTTGTCTCCAATCGAGAATATCTGGAATCATTTAGGACGGCTAGTTTGGCATCCCATGAGTTTGAACGAACTAGAGGCAAGGTTACAGCAATTATGGAACGAAATGTCTCAGAGCATCATACAGAACTTGTATTCAGGTACAACAGGGTATTAAATCCTCCTTTCGTTTGCCTTTTTCTCTGAAATAAATGATCCTTTTTCTTTGATTTTCTAATAATTTACTTATATCAAGCAGTCATTATGTATATAAAATTTCGTTTTATTTTGACGACTCCTTCAAGGTGCGCTAATTTTTTTGTCCATGAGTGTATTTTGAAATGCTCTAGGGAGGACAGAATTTCCAGTTTTGTGCATCACTGCCAATGGGAGGAATATATTCATTTAGAGAATATCTAAAACAAATTTATAAAATTAACATGAGAGAATATTAATCAGTTAAAATATATGTAAGAAATAGACAATTTTAAAAGTTATTTTTGTCACCTAAGGCTAAGCAAAGCTATTGATTTTGTCAACGACAAAACTGTCTCCCGATCCTGTTTCAAAATTAAGTGTTTTTTGAATAGTTATCTGGTCATTTCTTTATTAATTTACTTATTAATGAATGAGTGAACGTAGGGATGAATAGAGGGAATAAGTGAGTGAATGAATAAAGAGTAAATTTATGAATGAAGGAGTGAGTGAATGAAGAAGAAGGAACGGACGATAATGAATAAAGAAGGAACGAGTAAATGAATAAAGAAAATAATGAATGAGAGAATGAGTAAATAAATGTGTGATTTTATGAATGAGTGAATGAATGAATCATTCAAATTTTGAATTCTGTTGGGCTTTTAATGTTGAACTCTTTTTCTTCTCTACGCATTGTATAGAACATTTTTTTTCCGTTAATATGATAGTAAATAGTAACAATTAATGTCTCAAAACACTATACATTATCACATACTATTACTTGCAGTTTTACTTTACTATATATTAACACGGTTTGTGTTTTAAATCTGACTTAAACTTATTTCCGTTATTTAAAAGTTGTAAAAACTTATAAAACTTTTTACTCCCTCGTAAATTCTTTCCATTTTATAAGTCTTGGTAAAAGTTATCCAGGATAAAAAAAACAACATGCGAAGTTTCTTTATAGTTGCCTAAAATGTGGTAGTCTGGAATTTATTAAACAGGGAATGTTCACCAGATACATCCAAGGTCGTCTGGTGTTCCAGATCGGATAATACGTTCCTTCAAATTCGAGATGTGAAGAGGAAGGAAAAATAATTTTATACTTAAAAAAAGCATTTTATTTTTTTGAAACCACCACTTAACTTCTTTCCCCAAGAAGATGCCACTTATAATCGTTTGTTCAAAAATGTAGACTAGAAAAAAGTTTCAGGAAATCGAAGGAAAAAAAAAACTTAGTTAATTAAAAGAAATTCACTTCATCCGTACTCTATTTTAAAATATATTTCATATAAATTTCAAAAATAGTCTAATATCTTAAGATTAAACAGGCTCTCAAACAGTTTTAAATAATGTGCCCATTTTTGCTTACTTCCCAAAGTTTATTTTAAAATCCACATTCTATGTTTGTGATTATCATAAATGTACCTTTAAATAATATTTATAACTAACAACTTGTCTTTGAAAACATAATCAGAGTGCTTTAATAATAAATTCAAAATTGGTCATATATATTACTGCAGTATATAATAATTTTGTGTATAATGAAAAAAAAAAAAAAAAAAAAAACGTTTTAAATGAAAATTTCTAAGCAAAAAAATAGAGTTGTTGTGTTTGTTATTTAAGGATTAGAAGGCTTCGGAAGTCACTAAAATAAATAAAGTACGGAACAAAAATTGTTGAAAATCGTATTTAAGCCATGGTATATTAATCAGGTTTTCTTTAAAATTTCGAAAAGAAGTCTTCATCTGAAATTTCTTTTAAACTAACAGACTAAATTTAAATATAAATTTTTATCAGATGGGAATGATGTCTCACATGTAAAATATTTGTCTTCGAGTGTACTTCGCAGAATCACCCTTTAAATGCAAAAAAATTAATGATATATTGTTTCATATAATATTTTTAATAATTATTACCTTTCTGTAATAATATTTTAATATAAAATTATGTTTAAGAGGAAATATTGATACACTTAAATATTAAGTCTGTGGCATATCATTACAAGATATTCTTTTTAGTTTCATTATTTATTTGAAATCCCGTGATCTATTATAAATTATAAAATGGACAAGGCATGCAATTATTTACTTCACATAGTACCCCTAGTCAATTATTGATCAAATTCTGTGGTTTGATAATGAATATACGCAGAGATTGAATCAAACTGCTTAGTTATAGAAATCATTTCCAGAAAACTTAAATGTATATATTAATGTATACATTCCCTTAGAGAAACATCGATAATTTCTTTCTGATTTAATTTTCAAGTGCCCAGCTTTTTCTCAATCAAATGAAACGTGATACAAACTAAGTAAATTTCAAAGTGAATACATATAATCAATCCAAATAAAGGCGACATATGTTGAGGGAAATAACAGGTTACGATAGTAGGAAAGGTGTTAGTATGATGAGAGTGGGAATCTTCTGAATAGAATAGTTGCTTTGGTGAGATTTAGACACAACGTTGATGGTGCAACTGAATATTTGAAGCAGGTACTCGCATTGTATTCCGGTAAGTTTATTTATTTTAGAAGTTGTTAATACTCGATAAAAGATATATTAAACTAATTGAGGGCATCCTGATAATTAGAGGATCAATAAAACATGAGTTGGAAAGATAATTGTCTATTTTAATTTCTTTGTGTGTGCTTAAACCTAAGTTGAAATTTAAATCTTGTAATTAAAATAACATTTAATATGACAGATGAGGCTAATAACAGGATTCTGTTAATCATATATTTATCAGATTTACATAAGATAATCATTTTTCTAATGTTTTGGCACATAAACATGGAAGGAACAAAATTCTAACAGAAAAAAAGTATTTCATCACAAATTAATACTTATCATACTGCATTGAAAACAAAAATGAGTTAATCGTTTTAAGTGCCTTACATGAATTTCTGTTACTAATCATCCACATCATACATCAAACAGCACTAATGTTTACAATAAATATGAAATAAATCTTCTACAAAAATAATGTAAAAATATAGTATAGTGCGAAATTTGATTATTAAAAAGTATTTTATCAAAAAATTCTTTTCACCTTAAATTTCCTCCAAATTTGCTTGTCAAAACAACACACATTAAATGAATATCATATTTATTATTTATGTATTCAGTTTTGTTTTATTTTCATAAGAATTATGATAAAAATTATTTAAATAATAAAACTCTCTCAATGTTTTCAGTTACGGGTCAATGTTTTCAGTCAAAGTATCTTTTCACTGCTTTTTGAATTTTTGTATGAACTCAACATGAAAATTCATTTCATTAGTTTAAATCAATTGAAAATGGCTTATAATTTAGAATAATCTTCTCTATAACTTTAAAATAAGATTTTTGAATATTCATTCGAAAAGATGTGGTATAGTAGTTGAAAGCAGGAACGCAACAACAAAGTGTCTTCTGTTCTGTTGTTTAAAAGAAAGAACTCCTAATTTCAGTAAATTAATCACAAATAAATTAAATTGGTAAGAATGGTAAGAGCTTAAAAAAAACAAAATTCTGATGATAATGTAGTGAATATTATTAGCTTTATATATATATATATGTGTGTGTGTGTGTGTGTGTGAGAGAGAGAGAGAGAGAGAGAGGGGGTGAGTGGATGGATGTGTATAGGATAAAGCAATTAAATTATTATTAAAAAACACATAATAAAGAAGGGTACAAATAAAATCTAAAAGAACCAGCAAGAGGAAACAACATTTAATGGAATAAGTAAACAAATAAAAATAATTGAATTAAAATTTGAAACAAATCGAATAAATTGAATACCCAACAAAACAAAGCATACACATTCAGACTGGGGACGGTATTGCTGGGTTAAACATGTTCTATGGTATCATCCCTCCCCCACTTCTCAGTGCACCTTGTTGTGCAAAAATTGGATCACCCCAAAAGCCAAATTGTAATGAGTTAATCAAAACATACAAGGAAACGGAAAGCTAGATACCCCAATTGCAAAAATTTAAAACCAAAATTTTTCAATTAAATATGTTTTAGATAAAGAGTTAAACATTTATTACAAAAACATACTCAAGTCCAATCTTGTAAAAAGAAATGAGATCATTCATAAAATGTACAAAAGATAAATTTTAACATCTTGTGACATATGTGATTAAAATTTACGGTGCAAAATATTTAAGGAACCTTTTAAATTAAGACCTCTAATATTTTACACTCTTATCAGATATTATGTGAATATCAAAAATGCTTTATTAAGTTGAGTAAGAAAAAGTTTCAAAAATGGGAATATTTAATAAACATCTTGTAATCAATACAATCACGCTAATAAAATACTATCACCAATAGGTATAATATCCAAAAAGCACAATATTGAATGTCAGTTGTTAAAAATATTTTGAATACATGGAATAAAATATGTGTCTGTAAATGTACACTTTGTAAATATTTTAAGATATCTTTACAGCTGCACCCCAAACTAGCTGTCGTTGTAATCCTAATGTTGTGTGGTGGATTAGTTTTCTTGTTTAAAATTCCATTAGTCCTGAAAGTTAATAGCCCTTAAGTTTAAGACTGCAATTTCCAAAATGTCACAAATATAAAATACTTGAGAACAAATTCTCCCTCTTTATGATGTGAATATCAAAAAATCATTTAAATTCATTTTATAAAATAAAGAACTTAGTGAGAAAATTGTTACAATATAAGAAACCTTTTAGGTGTCAAATTTCATTTATATAAAAATCATATTTCAATATCCTTCAGAGTCCCCTAAGAACTCATCATAGGAAATCCTAAGTACATATCAATATGGACGATCATACAAATTACTATTGATATATTTTTTTCAAAACAATCTAATGGAAAACCACACTCTATACAATCTCCAACATATTTCTTAATAATATTGAATTTGTCGTTATCTTGAGTAGTTAGAGATTCATTACGAAGAAAAAGTTTAAAATAATGTTCCTTTATATGGATATATGAACATTACTCTCCCAGTAAGGCATTTTAATTACCTTAAATTTAAATACATCTCTTTTAGCATATAAATTACATAAACAGTGCAATCCATTACCTGTAGTTCCATATCTAAATATTCAGCCTTACTTGTATCTGAATTTGTTTGTAAGAAAATCAATGAACGGCTTATAATTTCTACCTTTACTAAAAATTATTAGGTCGTCTATGTACCTGTATAAGACGTAAAGAGAGTTGTTCGGGTGGTTCAATTTATAAAAATACAAATATATATCAACCAGACTGTTGCTAGCTGGTCCTCTTTGAGACAAGTCCTTTATTTGTTTGTATATTTTGTTATTGATAGTAATATAATTTTCTTGTTGTAGTTATTGTATAAGGTTCCTAAATTTGCTCAGTTTTATCTTCTCAAGTTATATTTGTCTCAGAGTATCATAAGAACTCTAATCATAACACCAATATAAGTAGAATTAAATAGATCTTAGAAATCATATCTGTAAATTGATTGGATTTGCGTATTGCCTATGGGGTTAGTTACTTCTATGCTATTTTCAATAATATCTGTTTCTTCAAATTTTACCATTATATTGTTCTAAACACCCAGCAAAATTTCACCAGATTTAGTTACATATTTATTCTAACCATTTGTAATAGTTCTGAAGTTAATCGGGTTCTTATAGAATTTAGGAGTCAGAAACACATGTGGAAACTTTTTGTTATTAAAATGTAATCCAAGTATTTTATGAAAGGTTACGAACCTATTAGTAAAATCTCTATTTTCACATTTTGAAAAATAAAAACATCATTGTTTTCAAAATACTCATCCTTTTTTTAATGTAAAAATACTTACATATCATTGCAAAGTTTCCGGTCACTTTAGCTACATATACTATAATAAAATTTGTTTATAATTTTTCTATAGAGGGTTCAATATCTCTAATCTTTATCCAATTTTCAAATCTGTAATTAATATTTGTCTGGACTATAAAACTAAATTCCTTCAAACCCGCATAGGACGTACTATATTTAATAACTATTTCAATTAGAAGATTATCCAGATCCTTATCTATTTCATTCTTAGCTGCATAAATATTCTCAGTCATTAACAGCCTATAATATGTATTCTTGATCATAATGTCTCTTAATTTTCTATCATTAACCGCATACAAATTTCCCGTGACCACGTGGCCATGACATTCATCTATGTATTCAATGAACCAAACCCACACATATACAATCACTCAACAATTTTTAATTAATATCAGAATTATAATCGATGATTAATCTATTAAACTTTTTATTGTTCCTGAAAGGAGTTTTTATAGTTATATTTTTTATTGGAAATCGAAGCATGTATTTTTTAAAAATACTTAAATTTTTATCTTATTGAAGGATTTATTCAAAAACCGAATTGTGCAATACTCTTTTTTCTTTTTGTTATCTATATGAATCTTAATATTCAGCTTATTTATAAGGGAATTACATAAATCTCTTATAATATCATGACCTTATTCATCTTGCATTTCTCCTGGTATATCCTTTACAAATCTAATCTCTACCTCTTCAATCCTAAAATGAAATAATTAATCTTTTTAATGTTGGAAATGTTTTTAAAAAACTTATGCTAATTCTAAAATGTTATTTTTGTATGATATTTGCATCCTTATGTTTCCTTTTTTCCGTTTATCTCTACTGTTTTATACATTTTTATTTTTACATTTGTCTTCGGTATAAAACCTTTCATATTATCTTTTCGTTTCATTACCTGAAAAACTTTTCTGTCATAATAATTTTTATTTAAATCATACGGGTAAATTGTTTTAAAAATTCCTGTGAAGAAATTTTCCCATCATAATCTTTTTATTTTATCGGGAATAACTTTAATTATATAAAGATAAATATTATTGAATCAATGCATATTAAAATGTGCGACCTCAATTCTATGCAACTGATCTCCACCCTGGTATCTTTTTGTAACTGATCCGTGCTGATTCATTCTTATATTAATATGGTTCGTCGTTTGACCTACATATTTGTATTCATAGATTCTACATTTTATTATATAAACACATTTGGTCTCGTTAAAGATGGTAAACGTGAATTTTTCATCTTTCTGTTCTTCAGTGATCATGTTGCTTGTCTTGCATCTTTTATCACTACAACTTTTATTTTTAAATTTTAACTCTCTTAAATCCTGGGAGTAATTATCATAAAAATTCTTCTTAAAGTTTCTATTTGTCTTTATGTTATTTCCATCCGATTCCTTTTTTAATCTACATCTAGAGTTATTACATATTTTCTTAATAAAATTACTTTTCCAGAAATTTCTAGTTTTATATTTTTTGGTATTATTATCTTTAGAATCAGAAACATCAGCACGTGAAAAATAATTATAAACATTTTTTGAATATTTTAATTTTAAAGTATTTTTATATACTGACACGTTATTTCTACACCCATTTTTAAATTAATTAATATCACCTAACTCCATCATTATATCTAATTGAGCACTACAGAAATCACCTCAGCCTTCAAAAATAAACATAGAGATCATAAACGCAATAATGGTATATGTTTATTATTAGCATAATAAATTTCTTAAGTAGTATAATCTAATTATTGATGGCGATCCTTTTCATGTACTTTTTTTCGTATCGTAAAAAAAGCGAAAATTTCATAATTCGTGAAATTCTGCTTGGAATTTTCTGAGTTACAAGGATTTAAAAATGTTTTTTCCAATGTTCAATAAGTGTATCAAACAGTTGACAATAAAAATTCATGTACTCAACACTTATTGCATAAAATTATGAATGAGTTTCCTTTATATCTAAATTACATAAGAAAATAAAAAAGTAATGCTATGAAATACATAAGTTATAAAATACAGCTACGAAAGCGTTGAATTTGCATCATGCCACATTTTAAATATATCTGGATACCCTTTGTCGCGTAAATCTATAATTACATGCAATTCCTTCCAATAGTTCGAAACATATTCAATTTTAAAACTTCCAAGGAAAATGCTGGAGTCTTGGAGGGAAGGAGAGGATTTATACTGATTTATTAATCTCATTTATCGAGTTACTCATCACGTGTAGTTGTAGAATGGGAAATACAATAATATAAAATATTTCCTTGAAGAAATATAGCATACAGCCTTCTAATGATTTTTTTGAATAGTTGTGGAAATGATGATCTGATTCGAATCAAGAATAATTTATAAGCTATTTAGACATTTCTTTCACTAACTCAATGAAAGTATTGGGTTCTATAATGAAAAACAATGCTTTTTAGAAGGTAATTTATTGCATTAATTAGGCTAGTTGAGTGATCTGTTAAAGTCATTATTCGCTAATATCAGTATATTAGGATATGATTTTAGATTGGTTTCAATCATGTAACTTTAGTTTGTATTTTATAAAGGGAATTTTCGATCATCCTGATTTTCGTACTTAAAAGGATTTTAAAATTGGTAATTATGTTTTTTTTAAATGTGAAGTTATATTGAAACGAATAATTTTACATTAAAAAGTACTACCTAATATCTGAAAAGGACTAAAAGTACTACCTAATA
>BMAW01024017.1:0-12073 GCA_019974015.1 Nephila pilipes | reverse complement strand
GAAATATGAAATTATTTAATACGCCTTTCAATTTTCAAAATAATTCAAATAATTTCATTTTTAATTGTGCTAAAACTGATTATCCAATTAATTTTTCAAAAAGAAACTTAGCCTATAATAAATTATAAAATTGATTAATTGATAGTTTTCTTTATTTGGGAGTATTTATATGGCAGTAATTTTTAATATCAATTTTAAAAAAAATTTGCTGACGAAATTGTACATAATTTTAATTTTTATCTCATGATTTTTTTTATTTTACTATTATTTATTTTTAATTTTAATATTTAATAATTATTTTTTCATTAAAAAAATTTTTTTTTCAATTTTTTTTAAAAAAATATCTTTATAATTTTATTTATTTAAATGCTACTCTTCCAAATTTTTCTTTTTCAATTTAGTTATGCATTTTGCTAGATGGCGTTGCTTTATATTAATATACTTTTCTTTTTTTTTCCATTTAATTATATTTGTATTTTAGAGCTTCTGATCCAACTTAAAAGTCTAAAGCTTGTAAGAACTTTAAATACAATATTTTCCATTTTTCTGTGTTTTTTAAACAAATTTTTTGCTTTATGAATTTTTCCATTTTTGACCGTGTTTTCGCCATTAACAAAATTTATTATCACAAATGATTATGTAACTCAAAGAACAATTGAAAAGAATCTAAAAACAAATACAGAAACCTTAAAAATAATTGCAGTAGGGAAAAAAACACAATACATACCCAAATAAATCTTTAAAAATAAAAGCTAAATAACTATTAAATAAATATATAATTAAAACACAAAAATCTCTTAAAAAATTTAATATTTTTTTTACATGTATAATTCATCAGGGTGAGAAATTTACAAGCATGGCGTTCAAAACACACACACACAAAGGAACGTAGGTTTGGAAATTAACTTTCAAAGGTAATTTAAATTTAGAAAGTAGGTTCATTTACATATTGAAAAACCATCAATATTTCAAATCATAAAAAGACTTCAAAAGGCATAATAACTGAGCAAACAAGTATAGAAACTTACTACACTAAGCACTCTTTCTTCTTGAAGAATAACAATTTCTAGCTGTTGCTAAAATGCTATTCATGAGAAAGAATTCCCATTAGAAAAATTGGGTTTTAAATCTAGCATTTAATAAAGAAGTTAAGCTAGAGTGCAAGAAAAGTTCGAATTGTCATAAACTATGGTTCGGAAATAGATTAGACATACTAAAATTATACCATTTCTAGTGCATAACAGGACAATTGAAAAGTCCCCTGCCTGACTCATAGATGGCGCTACTAGAATTAAATCCATATGTTTTTTAGTTAGACCTAACCCTCATAAGATGCATGTATACATTTGACAGCTGTCGGATCATTAGTTTGTGAATTATAGCATTTTGAGTAAAACAACTTTGGTTATTGTGAAAAAAAAATGGTTAAAAAGGAATTTCGCGTGTTGATAAAATATTGCTTTTTGAAGGGAAAAAATACAGTTGAAGCAAAAACTTGGCTTGATGTCGAGTTTTCGGACACTGCTCCAGGAAAATCAACCATCAAGGATTGGTATGCTAAGTTTAGACGTGGTGGAATGAGCACCGAAGACGGTGGACGCCCAAAAGAGGTCGTTACCGACGAAAACATTAAAAAAATCCACAAAATGATTTTGAATGACCGTAAATTGAAATTGAATGAAATAGCAGACACTCTAAAGATATCAACTTAACGTGTACATCATATCATTCACGAATATCTGGGTATGAGAAAGCTCTGTGCAAAGTGGGTGCCGCGCGAGCTCACTTTTGACCCAAAACAACAACGTGTTGATGATTCGGAGCAGTGTTTGAAGATGATCAAGCGTAATAAACCCGAGTTTTTGCGTCGATATGTGACAATGGATGAAACATGGAAAGAAAGTGAAGAAAAAGAAAGAAGAAAGTGCTTTGAAGAAAAAGAAAGTGCTGCTTCACCAAGTCAATGCACCGTGTCACAAGTCAGTGAAAACGATGGCAAAAATCCATGAATTGGGCTTCGAATTGCTTCCTCATCCACCGTATTCTCCAGATCTGGCCCCCAGCGACTATTTCCTGTTCTCAGATCTCAAAAGAGTGCTCGCTGGGAAGAAATTTTCGTGGAATGAAGAGGTGATCGCCGAAACCGAGGCCTATTTTGAAGTAAAGGACAAATCGTACTACAATAATGGTATCGAAAAGTTGGAGGGTCGCTATAATCAGTGCATCACCCTTGAAGGGAACTATGTTGAATAAAAAAAACTAATTTTGCCAAAAAAATGTGTTTTACTATGGTAGGCCGGGTACTTTTCAATTGACCTGTTATGTATTTGTTTTTTCATACCTTTGAATAATTTCATTCTGTTTAAATGAGAGAAAATCGGTTTTGCTTCTCTTTTTTAGAAATGATGGATGTCCGATTTCTCCTTGCAAGTTTCGCAGCCGTCTTATGTTTTACGGTCGTGATTACAAGTAATACTACAGAAACTTCGACTGACGCAGAGAAGTACGACATGTTTACATGTGTAGCAAAATGTGAGTTGCTCGTCTCTTTAAATAACTTATGATTTCCCTTGAATCGATGGTTCTGAAAATCTTTAGTATTCCGATGCCCTTACAATCCCTTAAAATTTCAAACGATTCCTCTTTCTTAACTATAAGCGAGCAGGAAGAAATTTTATTTTTCAAATTCCAAATTCTAACTCAGTTTAAAAATTAATAAATAAATATAAAATTAATAAATGATAACAACTAGATATTGTAACTGAAATAAATTCTAATATATTTAAAATTTACTAAAAATCTCTTTTTTAAATTAAAATATGAAACACTCAAATATATAATTTTTATCATTTCAAGTACACTTTTTTTTAGAAAATTTTTGTTTTAAAATTATAAATTAATGAAACTAAACATTGAAGCACATCTTTAAATAAAATGTAGCCCTAAAATAAAATGAATTACAATGAAATGTATAATAGAAATAATACTAATAAAAATACGCAAATATATGAAACAACGAAACAAAATTTTCAAATTAGTTCCAAGGATACAAAAATTAATAAAATAAAATCACGTTTTGATGAGATCAATGCGTTATATTGCCTTGAGTTTGCTGCGTAATAAATAAAATCTTGATGCAATATTTGACACAGACCCACGTAAGGAATTTTCAACCTTTTAAGCACTGGATGATATTTGGATTTAGTAAGAATTATAGCTGCAAAAATCACATTTTGCATAAGTATGTTGAGCTGAAATGCAAATGAATGATTAGTCCCATTTCATAAATTATAGAAATTAAACTCTAGCTCCGATCCAGATTTAAGTCCAGAACTTTTTTTGAAAATGTTGAACTGCAGTACGACACAGCTATAATAATGCTTTTAGAGGAATTTTTTCAATATAAGAGCATGATTTACAGCTCATTTTAGCCAGTAATATGATTTTATAATTACGCTGCACAGGAAAAATGTAATCATATTGGAGGTGATGAATAAACTGTCCAACTAATGTGTTTTTAAATTAATACTTGTAAGATGCCATTCACAATTTTGGAAGTACTGCTTTACTTAATAATATTTAAATTGTAAGTTAAAAAAGGAAAAAGTAGTCTTTATAAAGGGCAAATTTATTTAATAATTTGATCCTCAAATTATCAAAATCAGTTAAAGATACACCTGATATGCAATAATAATATATTTGCAATTTTTAGAGAAAAATATATATTTAAATTTTGAACTCATAAATTATATGCAAATTATAAGCATATGTGTCCCTTTATTATAACAGGTAAATTGAAAAGTCCCCGGCCTGACACATAGATGGTACTACTAGAATTAAATCCATATGTTTTTAGTTAGCCCTAACCCTCAAAAGATGCTTGTATAAATTTGACTGCTGTCGGATCATTAGTTTGTGAATTATAGCATTTTGAGTGAATCAATTTTTGTTATTGTGAAAAAAATGGATAAAAAGGAATTTCGCGTGTTGATAAAATATTGCTTTTTGAAGGGAAAAAATACAGTTGAAGCAAACACTTGGCTTGATTCCGAGTTTCCGGACACTGCCCCAAGAAAATCAACCATTAAGGAGTTAATCAACTATCATGATCAACCATCATGCTAAGTTTCGACGTGGTGAAATGAGCACCGAAGACGGTGGACGCCCAAAAGAGGTTGTTACCGATGAAAACATTAAAAAAATCCACAAAATGATTTTGAATGACCGTAAATTGAAATTGAATGAAATATCAGACACTCTAAAGATATCAACTGAACGTGTACATCATATCATTCACGAATATTTGGGTATGAGAAAGTTCTGTGCAAAGTGGGTGCCGCGCGAGCTCACTTTTGACCAAAAATAATGACGAGTTGATGATTCGGAGCAGTATTTGAAGATGATCAAGCATAATAAACCCGAGTTTTTGCATCGATATGTGACAATGGATGAAACATGGCTCCATCATTTCACTCCGAAGTCCAATCAACAGTCATCCGAGTGGACTGCACACGATGAACCCGCTCCAAAGCGTGGGAAAACGCAACAGTCGGCTGGCAAGGTTATGGCGTCTGTATTTTGGGATGCGCATGGAATAATTTTCATTGACTCCCTTGAAAAAGGAAGGACCATCAACAGCAACTATTACATAGCGTTATTGGACGGTTTGAAGGACGAAATCGCCGAAAAACGGCCGCATTTGGAGAAAAAGAAAGTGCTACTTCACCAAGACAATGCACCGTGTCACAAGTCAGTGAAAACGATGGCAAAAATCCATGAATTGGGCTTCGAATTGCTTCCTCGTCCACCGTATTCTCCAGATCTGACCCCCAGCGAATATTTCCTGTTCTCAGATCTCAAAAGAATGCTCGCTGGGAAGAAAATTTCTTCGAATGAAGAGGTGATCGCCGAAACTCCTATTTTGAACCAAAGGACAAATTATACCGAGGCCTATTTTGAAGAAAAGGACAAATCGTACTACAAAAATGGTATCGAAAAGTTGGAGGGTCGCTGTAATCAGTGTATCACCCTTGAAGTGAATTATGTTGAATAATAAAAACTAATTTTGCCAAAAAAACGTGTTTTACTATAGTAGGCCGGGGACTTTTCATTTGACCTGTTATACATCAAAAGGATATTTTTTTCCCTTTCAGGGTGAATCATATTGTTTCCTCAAAATATTAAAAAATTTATTACAATTTGTTGAATAATAAAATTTCAGAGTAATAATTGCATTTTGAAGACAAACACCTTTTAATTCAAAAGGAAAATTTTTTATGGAGAAAACCTATATTAAAATGACACAATCATTTAAAATTAAAAAATTTATTTTGGTTTAGCATTGTATATCACAACAATGCGATTATTATAGATATCCAAGATTTACAGTTTTTTAAAATTATCAGAAAAGTGTATTCCGCAGCATTAGAATGGAATTCTGCAAGCAAATATCTTGAAAGTTTTTAGAATTTTCTATTGCAATATCGTTTGCGAAATAGCAAAATGATGCAAAGACATGAATATACGATAATTCATATTCATTGTTTTGATATATTTATTTAGCACGGGTTTTAAAACCGAACAGAAGTTTTAACCGCCTTTAAATAAACTATTATAAATCTTTTATAAAAAATACGTATTCTGAAACAACTTTAAATCGGAGTGACATTTATGAAATAATTCTGTTTTTGTGAGCTTAGAGCTAGTATATTCTGCTCATAGATTCCATGTTGCATCAAGTCTATTGGTTTCAAAATGGAAATCCCTTATCGGTGTCTCATAATGAATCCTTATTATATAATTAATTGTGAAATTAATTATATCAATATTAGATCTGAACCAAAAATTTGAAAATAACACATCAATTCAATAAATTGAGTCAATATTTGAAAGACATTTTTTGCAAATTTTTTTATTCATCAATCAATACTGTATCTGCTTGTATCACCTTTTAGGGTGATGAATCGTCTAACGCTTTCAATCTTTTTTTTTGCAAAGTCTTTTGTTTTAGCAGGTAAACTAGCTTTCTTCTGTTCACTCGACTGAATTGTTGTTTTCTTCCCATCGAAAACAACTGCACCCATTGGAAAACCTTTATATCAATTTTTCTGAAGTTAGTAAATACCTTCCAATGATATTCATGTCATCTCAGACAATCTCACATACCTTCATTGTACGTCTTTCACTTATAATTCTTATCTTCCTCATTTCAAAAATGGCTTCCACAGGTCTACCCGAGCGTTCCGCGTCATTTGTGTCGGTACGACCACGTTTAAACTCGGCAAACCACCGACAAATCGTTGCT
Source organism: Nephila pilipes (assembly GCA_019974015.1). Classification (NCBI taxonomy): domain Eukaryota; kingdom Metazoa; phylum Arthropoda; class Arachnida; order Araneae; family Nephilidae; genus Nephila; species Nephila pilipes. The sequence goes on along the minus strand of BMAW01024017.1, from coordinate 5,769 downwards.
TTTGATGGACAAGAGTCCGGGTAACATTTTTCAATCCATTGTTTCGCTTGCACGGTGTTTTTACCCATTAAAAAACAATGTTTTATCAGAACACGAAACTCGGTTTTCTCCATTTTTTAAACAAACTACAAAACGACTTTACTCCAACCTCGATAACTCAGCTGTTTCTGGTCCGATCGACTTAAAATTTTGACACGTTTCAAGCAAAGGTTAGTACTCTAGAAAGACCTGGTTACTGGTTTACTACGAGCGCTATCTCTGGGTTAGTCTCGGGAGTTATTGATTGATGTGTTAAATCCAACTTTCATTAAGGAAGTTTATAAAACTCAATTGAAAAGTATTAGAAACTGAAATATTTGAAGTTTGAAGCAGTACAGTTTACTAAAGTCTTACCAAAAGGAACAAAAACAAAGCAATTAAAAATCGTGTTGCATATTGTTTTTATGTGCTGTAGAGGCTTTAAATTTAATTAGTTAATAAGACTGAGTGGCTTTAAACTTTTCGTTCGTTATTAAATTCCTACTATTAGCTCACACTCTCCCTATTTATGTCTTGTTCGAATTTTCAATCGTTAATGAAATACTTTTTATTCATCCACTGAAGTTCAAATACATTTTTTTAAACTTGTAGTGGACGACACTTGATGTTAATACAGTTTTTTCAAATATTAATTCATTTAATTAATTTTAATTGGGGAAAAGGCAATTTAGCCCAATTACTTGGCGCTATTTCAAAAATTGCCAAACCTGGCGATTTTTTTTGCTGAGCGGACCAGGGTAGCCACATTTGGCCAAATACAGGCAAATAACTCCTGTCGCCAAGGGAGGCTAAACTGCATTCCATCCATTTAATTTACCGGATGAGTTAATTAATTTTAGTTTTATACGGAAGAAGAAAAATTTGCCACTTAATATTATGATTCTGTCATATATGTATACATATTTATATTAATTGTAATTATTTAATAAAAAGTAACTAAAATAAAAATTTTCTCTGTTGATCTAAGAAGGAATTGACTTAATTTTTTTTACATTACTTGTTTTATTTCAAGTTATTTGAATTAACACTTACTTCTTTTATGCAGCTGGAGATCAAAAATTGTGTGATGATTTCATAAAATGCCTTTATCAGTTACCAAAACCAGTACGTATATTTAAAAAAAATTATAAAATTACATGTTGAAGTGAAATTTCGAAGTTCTTAAGTTAAAAGGACAAAAGTAGAACTTAAAACCATTTTATCTTCTTTAACATCAATAAATCATATGAGAAATTATGCAAATATATTTAGAATCCATTGAGTGATGAGCGATTTGGTCCTTTAATTTTCATATATCTCAACTTAACGAACCAGTAACATCTCAAAAGCATTGAAAACGGAGTAAACATTTTTAGAAAAATACAGTGTTTACAAAAAACTAACCTAATTTCGAACAGCTACAATTACAAAAGAAATATAAACTTTTCATAAGCAAATCAACTGAATATGACACTGTAAAGTTTAAATAATTATAGATATTCAAAGTAATGATATACCACACCAGAACACAAACGATATCATTTGGTACAATACGGTGGAATGTTCGCAGAGCAGGTGATGATATTTCGCTCCATCAATAACCCCCATCAACCCAGATTTATTTCCGTGATAATTTTTTTCAGAGGGGATACTTAAAATGTAAAGCGAATTTTTTTTCAATATTACTGTTGAATATTGGCGACTAACTAATGTCATTCAAGTTTTAAAACCTATCATCTAGAAAAAAGTGGGGGCTGAGTTTTATTCCCTCTTGGATATCGTTCGTATTTCTGGTGGTGTTCACATCGAATATTTATAATTTTATAATTTATAAGCATAGATTTACAGTAAAATCAGGAGAGCTTCAACTTTCGATTACATTGTAAAAAGTTCGAATGAATCCAAAAGTCAGTTTCATCCAACAGAAATATAAAAAAAAAAGTCTCCTGAACCTTCTACGGTTTTCTTGTAGATGCGTTTGACAATTCGCAATGCAAGCTTAATGCGCTTTCTCATAGAAAAAGTTGGGGTAAAACCGGGATTCCCTGTTTTTTCTATGACAGGTTCTGTTATCTGTCGGCTCTTACATATCAAATAAGATTACTTATCCATATCTAAAAATGTATTGTCCATTTCCGTTAGAGAAAAACACTTTTTTGCAGTTTAATCGTGCTTTTCGAAAAAGTGAATTTTTTTTTGTATGCCCTTGCAATACCCCAGTCACGTTGCTCCTATTTTGTTTATATTGAAGGTAAGTGAAACAGTGTTTGGTGAGATTCTTATTCCATTGTTTCGAGGTCTGTAATTTGCTATTGTTACAGTTGACGCTATATATAGCCTAACTAATCCCGTGGGATAAAATTGGATACCCGAATTTCGGTGATAAGTCAGGATAACAAATTCCATTTTTACCCCGAACTCCAATTCTAGCAAGAATGGGCTTCCGTTTCAATCCTTCCCAGTGAATATAAGGATTTTCCCGAAAAAATAATAATAATAGAAAAGGAGAGAATGAACCGAAACGAATTGTAAAAGTAACTGAATCCGCAAATTCGAATAAAATAACGTGATTTTTTCGTAGAATTTCTTCCTTTTGTTTCAATAAGTTTCACAATTGACTGAAAAGTTAAAATAAATTTAACACAAAATATTATTTGTTCATGTTTAAAGTGTTATCCCTAGGTTCCCGGTTTTACCCACACCTTCTTCATAAGAGGCTCTTCTGTTGTTTTTATTTCGCTTACCTGTAATTATGGGTAAGGGAACGGTAAAGTTTATCAAGCATAAGAATTTTTAAGCTACCATTATGATAATGTTAATTACTACACCTTTATTTTATAGAGTTTGATCGGTTTAATGGAATTATATTCGTTGATTAACTTTTGTGATAACCTATCTTAACTTCCTTCCACTATTCTTGTTTTGTATCACACAGTTTGAAAAGAATTCGTCATTTCATTGAATTAATATTGTTTTCATCGTATCATTTCAGATTGATGAAGCAGCAAAAAATTGTACAGCTAAAATTCCCGACGGAAAGACATGCACGAAAGAGAAGGAACTTTTCAATTCAGAAAAAGACAGAAAACAAGTAAGGACATCATAAGAACGATGATTACCTTTTAACATTGAAACGAGCAATGGTAAAAAATCTAAATAAATTTATTTTATCAAATTTTAAATTTTTACATCGAAAGGAAAACAATCACAAGAATAGAAGTTCTTCCATTGCTAAACACGGCAGACACATATAAGCAATTTATAAGTTTTTTTTATTTTCTTCTCGAAGTAATTAAAAGAAAAGAGAATCTGTGCGTAGTTTTATGAAGTAGACAGAGAGAGAAAGAGTTTTTGGGTTTGTTTTTCATGTAGAACTAAACATTTTTCAGCGTAGACAGAAGCTACATTATAAACGCTTCATGATCAAAATAGAAAATTAACTAAACAAAAATTCGTACATTCTTCTAAGTTAAATAATATTTGGAGATGAAGACCGCAATTTATATGTAAAACAATTTTATCGTTTATCTAAAACATATTAATCATTAATATCTAAAGCAATATTTTTGGAACTAGTTAAAATCTTTATTTAAGTTTTTCATTAGTACTTTTTCATCTTATTTCAAAAAATTAATTTAATTTCATGATTAATTTATACCTTAAATAATATTTCCTTTGAATAAAGATACATAAAATTAATCGTAAATATTACTTTCAGACTTCGTAATGAGGGAGGTTTACAGGATTTGAGTACCAACTAGGAGTTTTAATATTAGAGACAGAAGTTTATTATAAATTTTTATGCTTGGTTATTAAAATACTCTTCACCATATAAGTTGCAGGATTTTACTTTCGATTTGGTTGATTATTGTTACAAAATACTTTGAAGTAATTTATATCTATAATAGTATTTTAAAAAAAATTGTTGTACTTCAAATTTTGTAGTAGATCTGGAAAAGCAGACAATTTAGGCAAATTAAAAAAAAATGTTCACATGGAATTTTTTTGATGAAACATCTCGAAAATAATTTCATCTAATTTTATTTTACCATAACTCTGCATAATTTATGAAATTAGATTTGTATCTTATTGTAGTCCATCAGCATTGGTCATGGAAAAAAATGACGAGAAATCAGGAAAAATTCTCTCCATCTCCTTTCGAATCTGTAATTCGCAATGCATTCAAAAATTTGACTGTTCCCATAATTTGGCACAATTTTTCTGTCGCCAATGAAGAATTGTACAGAAATTGAAATTTTAGTTTCTGTCGAATCTGTGTTTCAATTGAAAGCTGTTCAGAATAAGATTCAGTCCAGATTCCGTTTCCGATAACTCTAAATACGCTGACTTGTAATTCATAATTATTTGTTAAATATTCAAAATTATTTGTTACGAAGACTATTCAAAAGTCAATAAAAAAATGAAATATAAAATATAATAAAGTAAATTTAGATTAGAAAAAAAAATATTGAGTGAAATACTGATTGTTTGAACAAAAATAAAAATCTTATTTTATATACATAAGTTTTAAAATTCCTTTTTCAAAACAAACTATTTACCTTTTAAACTTTTATTTCTGTAATGCTTGTTAGCCTGTAAAATATATTTTATTCACTAAACTATTAAATATATTTCAGCTGTTGGAATGTATAGCAGATGAAATACCTAAGGTAAGTTCGCTTTTAAGTATAATCGGCACAGTACCCTAAAATGAACAAAATATCGAAAACCCTTTCTATTTCATTATTTCAATTGTATTCTTTTAAAGAAATGAAGAAAAATTCAAAGCTCCGTCTACATCTCTATTTATTTTATTCAACGATGTGGCAAATCATTTCATTGAACTTCAAAAATTTAAATTGCCTTTTATCAACTTTATTTTTCACGATGCTCATGTACTGAAAATTAAAAAAAAAAAAATCAAAATTTTAAGTAATTGTTTGTTAGAAAAAAGGGTTTCTTCTTCAGAAATACATATTTTATGTGTGTTCGATACTTAAAACGTTTTCTCAGAAAAATCTAAATAAAAAAGTTTCTAACAAGGCACTCTCACTATTAAAAAATTGCAATAATTTTAACTCTAAATGTGAATTAATGAATTTCAAAAATTATAACATTGTTTTCATCATTTTTACCTTCTAGTGATAATGTAGAAGCAATGTGCTTAGCAATCATTAAAAAAATAACGATAATAGAACTTTTTTGTTTATTTGCTTACATAATTTAAATGCAATTTCTTTTGATTTTGAAGGACTTTACTCCAGAACAAGTGAAGCAATTCGAAATAGCTCAGGTAAAGTCAATTACATTTTTTTTCCCTTTAAAATTTCCCCCCAATTTCTTACAATTTGCTTTGACAAAAGATATTATTTCTGTATATTGTAAAATCGACGTTCAGTGTCGCATTTATTATTCATAATATATATATGTACCTAATACATTTTATGTTTCCCAATACAATGATGAATCGCAGCCATAAATTACCATGTTACAGTATCTCGTTGTTACAAACAATCTAGCTCTTTCAAAACAGCAAAAATTGGATACACCCATTCAACTGCTTTACATACTTTGAATTTCAAAAATTATTTTAACAATATATGCTGCAAATGTTATGGAAAAATATTGTTGCGATACTCGTTTTCTGGCAAGGGTGAAAAAATTAGAATATGCGCGCTGCATCTCAGACTCACTCTCATTTACTCTTCTCATCCTATCGAAAATATGTATGAACTTAAGAGCAGTGCATCT